>JANITX010000210.1:33348128-33359849 GCA_027564395.1 Erythroxylum ulei | reverse complement strand
GATAGGTTGATAGCACTTGTGTTGTCACAGAAGATTGGAATTTGTTCTTCTCGTATTGAATAATCTTCTAACTGGTATTTGATCCACAATGTCTATGAGCAACAACTTGCGGCTGACATATATTCATCTTCTGCAGTGGATAGAGCAATTGAGCTTTGCCTCTTACTTAACCAGGAAACTAGGTTGTGGCTAAGAAAGTGACATCCTCCACTCGTACTCTTTCTATCAATCCTGCCTCCAGCGTAATCAGCATCACAATAGCCAATTAACTGAAATCTTTACCTTTCTCATACTTTGAGCAAAGATCAGTAGAACCTGATAGATATCTCAAAATTCTTTTGATAGTAATATAATAAGATTCTCTAGAATCTGCTTGAAATCTCTCGCACATAAATAAACACTGAACAAAATATCAGGTCTGCTTGCTATAAGGTAAAGTAAAGAACCAATGATTCCTCTATAAAGGGTTTGATCAACCTGCTTAAAAGTTCATCCTTAGATAAAAGGTTTGAAGAATGCATAAGAGTTGACATAGGTTTCACTTTTGCCATTCCGTACTTAACTAACAGTTCTTTGATATATTTATGTTGATGAATAAAAATCTTTTCTTCGGTTTGCTTCACTTATAACCTAAGAAAGAATTTTAATTCACCCATCATGCTCATCTCAAATTTATTCTTCATCAGATTCTCAAAACTAGTACATAGCTTTTTAGACGTTGCACCAAAGATAATATCATCAACATATATTTGTACTATAATGAAATCATTCTTAATGCATTTTCTAAATAATGTCTTATCTACATGTCCTCTACTAAAATCATTTTCAATCAGAAAAGAACTTAGACGATCATACCAAGCTCGAGGAGCTTGTTTCAATCCATACAAAGCTTTATGAAGTCTATAGACATAGTTTGGTTTCTTAGAGTCTTCAAAACTAGGAGGTTGCTTTACATAAACCTCTTCACCTATAAAACCATTCAAAAAGGCACTTTTTACATCCATTTGAAATAGCTTTATATCATGACAAAAAGCATATGCAAGCAAGATCCTAATAGCTTCTAATCTAGCTATAGGAGCATAAGTTTCATTATAGTCTATTCCTTCCTATTGATTATAGCCTTGAGATACTAATCTAGCTTTGTTACAGCTTACTCTACCTGACTCGTCTAGTTTATTCTTCAAAACCCATCTGATTCCTATGATAGACTTTTTGGAGGTTCTGGGAACTAAAGAACAAACTTTATTCCTAGTAAATTGGTTTAGTTCCTCTTGCATGGCTAAAATCCAAGCTTCATCAATTTTCTTAGGCTCTATTTTAGAAATAAAGGCTACATTTGCTTCTCTTCTGAATTTCGACCTAGTTCTTACACCTTCTGAGGTTTCTCCTGTAATTAGATTTTTTGGGTGAGAATACTTATATCTCCAATCCCTTTTCAGACCAACATTTTTAGGAATATCTTCTTCTTTGTCTAAATGAGTATCTGATGGTGACACATCTTCACTATCAACCAAGGGTGTTGATCGGATTTCATTATCAGTATCATTTCTTCTATTTGGTTGAGAACTATCATCAAATTATACATGAATAGTTTCTTCAACAGTCTTAGAAGTAAGATTATAAAACCTATAAGCTTTAGAAGATAATGAATATCCTAGAAAAATTCCTGAATAAGTCTTAGAATCGAATTTATCCAAAAAAAATTTTGTATTCAATATAGTACACTTGCAACCAAATGGATGAAAGTAAGAGATATTAGGCTTCCTTCCTTTCCATAACTCATATGGAGTTTTCTTCAACAAAGGCCACATAAGTATTTTATTTTGAATATAATAAGCTGTATTTACAGCTTCTGCCCAAAAATACTTAGGAAAATTCATTTCACAAAGCATGGTTATAGCCATTTCCTGAATCGTCCTATTCTTTCTTTCTACAACTCCATTTTGTTGTGAAGTTCTAGGAGCAGAGAAATTATGGAAAATTCCATTCTCTTCACAAAATATTTTGAATTTTTCATTTTCAAATTCACCACTATGATCACTTCTAATTCTAGCAATAGAAATTCCTTTTTCATTTTGTAACTTTTTGGAAAGCACTTTAAAACGATTAAAAGATTCATCCTTATGTGACAAAAATAATATCTAACAAAATCTAGTGAAGTCATCAATAATTACGAGACCATACTTCTTTCTACCAAGACTTAATGTCCTAGTTGGACCAAGTAAATCTATATGTAACAACTCTAAATTTCTAGAAGAAGTTACAATATTTTTAGAAGAAAAAGATGTTTTAACCTGTTTACCTTTATGAAAACTTTCACAAAAAAAATCCTTGTTAAAGCTTATTTTTCATAAACCTCTTACCAAATCATGTTTAATCAACTTGGAAATATGTTTAAAACTAACATGACCTAACTTTTTATGCGAAATCAGTTTTTCTTCATCTATTGATATAAAACAAGAAATATTTTGACTTTGCAAATCTTCTAAATTAATCTTATAAAGATTGTTTCGCCTTTTGGCAGAAAAGAATATGAAACTGTCCTTGTTTTTGACTACACAAGAGTTTTGATTAAAGGATACTTCAAAACCAGAATCACATAATTGACTTACACTAATTAGGTTATGCTTTAAGCCTTCAGCTAGCAGAACATTATAAATAGACATAAAAGAATCTTTACCAATTTTGTTGATTCTAACTATTTTGCCCTGTTGGTTGTCTCCAAAAGTTACTGATCCTCCTTGCTTATGTTGGAGGTCTAGGAACATAGACTTTCTTCCCATCATATATCGAGAGCATCCACTGTCCAAGTACTATTGGTGCTGGTTGCTTTTTCCAAAAAGGAGATCTGCAGTATCGATTATATCTTTCTTAGGTACCCATATTTTCTTGGGTCCTTTGGAGTTAGCCTTACAATTATTCATCGAATAATAAGAATATTGTTTCTTTTTCTTTCTGTTAGGAACAAGGCTCTTATTAGGACAAACATTACTATTATTAAAACCTAAACCACTCTTATCATTTGGATGTCTATACTTCCTAATCATATCTTTCATCTTTTTTGTACTTTCACTAAATGTTGATAAATCTGCTGAGAGAGTGTTACTTTGTTGTTTCAGTTGATTAATTTCTTCAGATTTATCTACAATTACTTTCTTTTTCATATCGTCTACTTGTTTCTTAAGGCAGAAGTTTTCTTTTTCTAAAAGTTCTGTGTTCTTTAAACTTTCAGCAAATTTCTTTCTCAATATCTTATATTGTTTTAATATAGCATGTGAATCTTCTAACAATTCTAAATAAGGAACCTAAACATCATTAAAGTTAGAAATTACCTCATCATCACATTCTGTCTCAGCTACCAAGCATATATTAGATTATTCTAATGTTTATGAGTCAGAGTCAGATTCAGATGAATCCAGATCTTCCCAAGTTGCCTTCATGCTCTTTTTGTTTTCTTTACATTTCTTTTGTTTCCTTTTTAACAACGGGCATTCAGACTTGTAATGTCCTGGTTTATTGCACTCATAACAGACGATAGAACTTTTCTCATTCTTTGAATCGTCTTTGCTATTCTTTTTAAAAGAGAAGTCTTTATTTCCTTTTGATTTCTTTTTCCACATCTTTCTAATCGTTCTTGAAATGAAGGATAGTTCGTCATCATCTTCACTTGAATCTTGATCAGATTCATTATCATCATCTTTTTTTATTTCTTCAATCTTTAATGCTTTTGAAGATGTGCTTCTATTTTTTCTGAATCTTCTGACTCTTCTGACCAGCCTTTAATTAAATAGATTTATCTCTTCTAGGTTTATCTTTTGTATCATGCTCTACTTTATGAATTTTTAGTGAACCAAGCAATTCATCTAGCTTCAGCTTACTTAAACCTTGGCTTTTTGTATTGTTGTTACTTTGGGTCTCCATCTTCTTGGAAGACTCCTGAGAATCTTTCTAACATGATCTTGACTTTCGTAGATTCTCCTTAGCGCTTTAAGTCCGTTAAAAATTGTTTGGAATCGTCCAAATATCTAATCGATAGTCTCATCATCTTTCATCTTGAAAAGCTCGTACTGATGAACAAGAATACTAATCTTGGACTCTTTGACTTGATTTGTACCTTCATGTGCAATGGCTAATGTGTCCCACATTTCCTTTGTAGATTCGCATCCATGAACCTTATCATATTCACTTCTTCTTAAAGCACAACTTAAAAAGAACTTGGCCTTTGAGTTTAACTAAAAACAAGCTTTTTGATCAACCGTCCATTGGTCACGAGAGATACTATTTCCTTCGTCGTCTGTTGGTGTATATAATCCATTTTCAATAATATCACAAAGATCAATATGTGTGGATTTTATAAAGAGCCTCATCCTATCCTTCCAATAATGATAGTCTTCATCATGGAATGCCGGGGGTCTTGTGACTGAGGCACCTTCAGCTATAAAAACATGTGATTCAGCCATGGATCTTTATCCTTACTTTGTAACAGTGTTTCTTGGAAATCAGGCTCTGATACCAACTGAAGTAAATCACTTGTTAATATAGAAATCACGTAAAATATATAGAATACACAAGAAAGGGGGTTGAATTGTGTATGATCTTTGAAGATATTAAGCTTTAAAAAATTTCTTGAATTTCTCTGCAATTTCAGATGATTACAAAAACAATTCTCTTAAGTCGATGAGTAATGCAATCGCAAAATTATTATCTACTCTTCTAACAACAAGAAAATTAAAAGGTAAGGGTTAGAGAATAGACGCTACGATTTTATACTGGTTCATCCCTAACCTTGGGCTACTCCAGTCCCCTGAGTTTGTCTGAGATTTCAATATACTCTTCAACTTTACAATTATTCTTTCTACAGTTGTAGAGCCTCTTTAGGTCTCTCTCACAAAGTATTCTTTATCTACTTTCTTAGCCTCTTCAGGCTCTAGCCTTTCTTCCTCTTGGAAAGATATTGTTTGAGCTTCACGTTATAGATGTGTTTGCTCTCTTTGTTTCGCACTTGAATACAAAGTTTCTCTAAGTATTGTACAATTAGATTTTCTCTCTTGTATTGTATCTTGTTGTAAAAAAACGTTATTTTTTGTTTACGACTATACCTAGTATTTATAGCCTAAAACTTTAACTGTCTTCTTGAGAAAACTGCTTCTTGAATCTTCTAAAAATCGTTATTAGTTGAGTCCTGTAACTAACTCCAACTAAGTAACTAACTGATGTTCTAGAATCTTTTTCATTTGCATCGTCTGGTACTATGTTTCTTCTGGTGTTGCGCTTCAACTGGTGTCGCGCTTTCTTCTGATGTTTCTAATACTCTTTGTCGTAATCAACTTTTAAGTATCGTCTTGAGTTGACCTTTTGTATCTTCTTATGTTGACCTTCTGTATTTTGAAGTATCGTCTAGGTTTGACCATGTATTTTCTAGAGTTGACTGTGTATCGTCTTAAGATGACGATTTGTGTCACTTACAGTTCTTTGCGCATTTAACAAACTCATTAAAACAGTTCACATATTTCTAAGATTATTATTAATTGATTGTCATCAAAATTAATAGTGAAGTGAAGTCTTCTTGACTTAACAAACATTATTGTTAATGTTATTTCATATTTGATAGTTATTGGTGTTATTTTTATTTTCTTTTATCTTTGTATGCCTTTTATTTATTTTTTACAAGGATGTTTGTATCTAGTATCGAATAGATAGTCTCAAATTCATTGAAATCAGAATATGAAAATCTTATTACTTAGGGATGTACTAAACACCTTCTCATTTTTTTATTTTGATATGCTTATATTATATACATTATGGATAATATAAAGTTTTAATTATGGAGAAGGGTTTAATAATTTTCTTAAGTTAATTATAATCTTAGTTATTCAATTTTATTAACTGATATTCTGAATTAGTTGAAATATGTTCATAAAAACTTTATTTCATAATTGATTATTGATTTGAATTAGTATGTAAAAGGATGATAGATAGAATAAATTTACTTTTATAAGCCATATTTTTTGTAATCATTAAGATAGTTAATTTGAATGAAAATTTCATATTATTTACACACATATAACCATTTTTGTGTGAGCTTTTGAGCCTAAGAGCAAAAATACATAAATTTTTAAGCTCTTTTATTTTTTCATGTGAGATATCAAGCATTAGTTGGATGATTTTAGAACTTGCTTTTATTATACATATTAAGATCACAATTGTTAAATTAGAAGCATTAAAATGATACAGGCACTTATATTCAACATTTTTTGAAGTCTATTTCTTTGAAAATTACCTTATTATATTTTATCCCTTAGGAGTAACCAATTTTGAGCTGTAGCCTTTTTCTTTAAGTATAACTCCATTATTAACCTTTATCCTAATTTTCATGAAGTCGTTTTATTAATATGAACACTAAACATTATTTGCATTACTTGAATGTTTGAAGCTTGAAATTTGGAAAGGTCCATTGTTTCTTTAATTGTGGTACATGATGAATGCTAGAAAATATTGAAAAACAACATATTGCAAGCATAGAAAAAATGTATAATAGCAATGGATTTACAATGCAAGGACCTATATATTGTGAAGTAATAAGTTTCTTGTAATGTTTTCTTTGTAAATTTCCTTCAAATTTATCACACTTGTATTATCCTAATCATATCTTACCTAAGTCGATTAAACCCTTATAAAGATCTTTTGATTTTTATTTTTAGTTTACTTATAAGTGGTGGAGATAAGATAATATTGCAAGCTTATGGTTAAGAGTTATGCTATGCATTGATTTGAAAGATTGATACTTTTTACCCTAAACACCTGAGTGTATTGAGTGAAACCTTGATTGGGGTGTAAAGATTCATACTGTTGATTTCAAAAAGATTATTTATATGACTACTAGTGATACTGACTTAAGAAGTTAGTTTTAGGATAACTTGATATAATTGTATACTAATTTGATTAATATGATATGATGATTTAAAGCATGCGTGGATAGATTGATATTAATTAAGGATGGATGTTTGTAAATTTGCTAATTTAAATTATGATTTGCTTTAGAACAAGAAAAAGCTTAAAAGTGGGGATGTTTGATAGATACTTATATGATTATAATTATACACCTATATTTAATGTGTTTTGCTTGTTATTATATAATTTTGTTGTATTCTTTTGCACTTAATTCTCTTCAAGTGCATTTGCAGGTCATAAGTGCCTTCATGGACCAAAAAGAGAAGATTCAGATGAAATCGTGGCAAGAAAAAAAGATTTAAAGCAACTAACGACCTACATGACTGTTTATAATGACTATACAAGTCTTTGTAAACATGTGAAGATTAAAGAATTTTACTTCTAGTTGCGTGGAGTTACACGTCCGTGTGTGTTGATATACATGACCGTGTATAGTATTCATGTAAGTCTTTGTTGAAATTGTTAATTCAGGTGCCTTTTGAGATACATGGTTACTCACATGCCAGTGTAAATAAAAGAGGGTCGAGTTTTTAATAGATTTTAAGCCATGAAAAATATACAAAGGCAATAGTTATGATTAAGTGATGAGGAAAACAAGAAGAATACGTCAAGATATCCATTATATATTAACATCAAATCCAAACTTGCAAGAAGATCTGGTAAAAGGAAAGAGAGATTTAGAATTATTATTTCTTTGTTTGATATTAGTCTTTTGTAAATTTATCTTTGGCTTTTTTTTCTATGAGTAGTAACTAAACTTGTTAATGTCTAGGTGTGATGAACCCTAAGTTGTGATAACACATGACTTGATCTTTTATTCAAAGTAATTCTATTGATTGATTTATTATGATTCAATTGTGCATTTCATTCTTATTCTAATATATCTTAAATATTAGTGCATGATTTGATTTTATATGAATAAGATTGAGAAATCCTTTTGTATGAATAGATGTACTATAATTCGAAGGAGTTATATGCAAACTTAGAGATAGGCCAGCAAAAATCTTCTAAATTTGGGTCAAACTTAATAGTGAAATTCATAAATCAATAATGCAATCCTAGGGGTTTTAACTGGAAAGATTTATGTCAATCAACTAATGGATTAGTTGTTAGTAGTCTTGAGAAAGATATTAATCAATAATATAATTGCATAATAAAACTTAATATTTAAAGATTCTTAGGGAGATTCATCACCTACGTACTATTTATTTGATATAAACTTTCTATATATATTCCTTTATCTTAAGTTCATTATTGTTTCAATCTTAGTTTAGTTTATTTACTTTAATTTTTTTTTCAATTCAAAATCAAATTTGACAGTTAGAAAATAGGAAAATGGCACTTATTAGTATTTACAGTCCTCATAGGATTGACTCGTACTTATTTGTGCTAGCTACAACTATATCGTACACTTGTGATAAATTTTAATATTCATAAAACCCTACCAATCATTGTTCAAAAAGAGATGGAAGAAGTAAATAGGGAAGAGAAGGATAAGGTGCCAAAGACGGAACTGGTAAAAAAAGATGAATTGACAATTTCATATTAAAGCAAACTCAAGATAAGGAGAAAGGAGAATAAATTTGGTAAGTTTCTAGATCCTTTTAAAGAAATATATATTGACATACCTTTTATAGAATTACTTTCGAATAACAACATATACAAAATACTTAAAAGCCCCCTCCGTTTTACTAAGAAATTGCACAAGGAGTTATTAATGATTAATTTAACCAAAAAATGTTCCTACATCCTATTAGCCCATAAGGGAAGATGGTGAATCCTCAACTAATAGATTATGAGGAAGTTAAAAAGCCTTAGACCTCAAAGATGGATGGATGGAAGCCCCTGATTATAGATTTAGGTTGAACAAAAGGATTAAAGAGACAACCAATTAAATGACTTATTAAGAAGCGTTAATTAGGATGCAACTCAATATTGGGTGTTTTTGTTTCAATCTTATAGGTTATATGATCTTTAAAAGTAGTTTCACTTGTTTTCATAAATTTGAACTTATGGTTTTTAGCTTTTCCTTATGTCCATTAACTCTAACTTGAAATGAAATTAATATAGAGTTTTACAGGCTATAGAGGCAACATTTTTTAAAGCACTAGAGTATATAAGATTTTATTCCCAAGATAGATTTTAATGATATTAGATAAGACCGATAATTTTATTTCCAATGGAGTACCAATTATTCTTACCACTTCCCTTTGTCTTTCATTATTCTTACATGTTTTAAACATCAAGGACAATGTACAACTTAAGTGTAGGGAGAAGCTTAATGGTTATGCCATCAATTTTGTTATCACTAGTTTGATGTGAAAAATTCTAGGAAGATTTTGCACTTTAAAAGGATGTTAATCAAAATCATTCATTAAGATTTTTATTGTTGTTGTGACTTGATTTATTTAGGCAGATAGTTATGAGCTGTGATAATTAATATAATTTTAATTTTTATTTATTTGGATAATGGATACTTAATTTGTATGATGATACTTCTTGTTTAATTTATGTATACATTTAGTTAAATGTAAATTCTTTCTAAGAATTTTCATTAATAATATATATATATATATATAGTAAGCATAGAATAAATTCACTATGTTGTCTTCAAATTAAGTAAAAAGGTTAAAGTTAAAAGTAATGTTGGTAGTCATTTGAAACGACAACCTATTTGAGTAATATAGAGTATTCATAACAAAGAATTTACTCTCATATCAATAGGTTATGTGGCTTTTCAAACAAGGTCTAAATTCTTTTTTTTTTGTTTCAAATTGGTAATCCATTTTCTTTTAATAAGAGGTATAAAATGTTTGAAAGTTGCAACACTTCTCTCTATATATTCATCATACGCATTAGATTGAATTTTGTGGATTAAGTCAGAGTGTGAAGGAATTTGGAATTAATTGAATTGATTTAGGATTTGATGCAAGTATATAAATTCCTAATAACTTTATGAACTTTAAAATTGAATAAATAATGGAGAAGTATTTGATATGTGTTAATTACATCATATTTTACCATGATTTTGAAGGCATTTAACTTGTAATTGGGGAATTTTCATATGATTTGGTATTTAATTTAGATTATATTTTGTTTATAAGCCTTATTTTAGCTTTCCAATAAACATGGCCAAGTTTGAGTTGAGCTGGAGCAATTTTATCGTGATTTTAGAGGAACGACTTAGAAAAAAGGACCAACAAGGACTCATGTTTAGTGACAGTAGTTACTAAAGATAAAACTACATGATCTTTCTAAGTTAGGGTAAAACCTATCATAGAAATTCACAAAGTGAGTTAATGCGTTCTTAGGTTGTTTTGATTAGAAAGAGAATTTATTCAACCAATTTGAAGATAGGGGTTTTATTACTCAAGAGAGAATATAGTTTTACTTAAGAATTTTAATTAGTCAAAATAAATATTAATCAATAAACTAGGATAAATCCAAGTATAGTAAATTTATATAGAGATTTTACGCCTAGATCTATTATATCTACTTATTGTTATTCATATTCATTGCCTTAGATATTTAAATTTTATTTATTATTTAAGGTTATTTTATTTTCCATTTTTATTTTAATAATTCATTATGTCATATTAGATAATATAAAGATGGTTATTGCAGATAATTACAATCCTCATGGGATCGACACTCAGTTCACTCTCCGAAATTCTACCATAAGAAAAGACATTTGCATTTAGTGATATTTTAACATTATTTTGTGTGTTTTGTTCATTCATATCACATTAATATTCTAAAAATATTTTCTAGAATTTTTGTGTTTTGTTCATTCATATCACATTAATTTTCTAAAAATATTTTCCAAAATTTTTTATTAATTTTAAAAAAATTGATATATATAACAATCAATTACCCATGTTCCTACACTTAAGTTGCACATAATCTTTAAAATACATAACATGTAAAAACAATGAAAATATAGGAAACAATGGAATGGAGAAAAGGATAGATACTCTCCTGATAATAAAAGATCATTGACTTTATCCAATATCATTAATATTGTCATGGATTGTAAAATTTGATCTCCATTCTAACATGTAAGAGTTATGTTGCCTATATAACATGCATAACTTTTATGAAGTCCTAAAATAAGATAATCCTAATCTAATAGTGAAATAAAACCAAAATAAACTTGCAACCATAAGTTTAAAACTACTAGAATGAATTAAAATTATTGCCAAAGATCCTAAAAGCTACCAAATTAAAACAAAAACACATATTGACTTGCCTCCCAACAAGCACTTTTTTATAAATCTTCTAGTGCCTATTTGGATGGGCTTTTGGAAGGCCGATAAGCATTTTTCTTCACCATAAAAGCCTTTTTAAAGAAAAATGGGTGTTTAGCTGTTAATTAAAAAAAGCACTTCTTTAATAGGTATGGCTTTTTTAGCAGCCAAAATATAGCATTTTAAGAAGCTCAAATTTGGAACTTCTCAAAAAATGCTTTTTCAGGTAGATTTTTCCGATCAATTAATAAGCCTATTTTTTAGTCCATTTTGCCCTTATTTTTTACACATAATTCTCACAATACCCACAAACCCATCTTCCCGTTTATTATGTATTTAACTTTTTACTGAACTTGGATATTTATTTTAGGATTTATATAATATTACTTGGCTTTTTATATGTTTTAATATTTATTTTCGATATTAGTGTACTTATATTATAATTGATATAAAAGATTTGGTTAGATATATTTTCATTTATGTTTCATATGGTTTAAAATTATATAATAATTAATATATTATG
>JANITX010000210.1:33336995-33348028 GCA_027564395.1 Erythroxylum ulei | reverse complement strand
TAATACTAAATAAATACACTTTCCTTATATTTTGTTATTTTAGAAATAATTTTTGGAATTATTAGAAGTTGTGCTAATTTTATATTCCTTATTAATATTGACCATTATATTATTATTGTTAATATTAATAATAAATATATTAAAAATTATATATAAGATTTATAATAATAAGAATGTAAACTAAAGTCAGAAAATAATAAAAATAATAATTATGTATCATAATAATTAAATTAATAAGAATACTAAATTTAATAATAATAAGAAGAAAATTAATAATAATAGGCAATTTTATAACAATAATGTATGCTTATTTTTTTTCTAATTCCTTATAATCAGTAATCATTTATAAAATCAGTAATAAATTCCTTATAATCAGTAATCTTTTAGTTTCTTTAATTATTCTTATTATTTTAATTTTTTTCAATTATGATAATTATAATTTCCTTATAATTTGTATGTTTAGAAATTATTTCAGAAATTATTATATGTTGTGCTAATTTTATATTCCTTATTATTATTCACCATTATATTTTTATTAAAAATTATTAGTAATTATAATAAGGGAAATAAAATTAATTAGTAAAACCCTAAACCCTAATAATAATAATAATAATAATAACAACAACAACAACAACGTTGTATTTGACTTTGGAATAAAGTTGAGGAATAAGAAAATAGCTTTGGAAATCCAAAGTTGGCTTTGAATTTGGCTTTAAAACGACACCTATGAGTGGGTCCCACAGTCGTCTGTCCAACTTGAAACTTCTGTCAATTTTTAATGTCAAAACGACGCTGTTTTAACATTGGACAGAATAAGACAAGAATCCTCTTAGACAGAGGATCCGGACTCTATCTTTAGAGGGGAAGATTCTCCCTTCTCCGTCGATGCAAGGAGGCCCAGAGACAGGTGCTCCAGTGAGGCTAAAGCCTTAGCCACGATGAGGGAAAAAGTGAACATTAGCCCTCTTTTGTTACCTGAGAAAGATTATTCCTAAAAAATACGAAGGAGGGAAGGCCAAAATGGGGAAAGCAATAAAGATAGGTTTGAGCAAAAAGCCATAAAGAGAGAAAGAAGCAGGCAATGACTATGACCTCTAAATTTACTAATTATTCAATAGTATAGACGTCGGGTGAGACGGATGCGTATTATTGATGATGATACGAGATTTTATAAGTCCCACCTCTTGGTTGTTTTTTCTGGTCGATTGATGTCATTTCTAGTTGGAATTTAACGTGGTTGGAACAATATTGGGACTTGAAGCATAATCTTTTTTACATCATACGTTTTTTATCTTTTTGCTTCTTGTGGTAAATGAGTATTGCTAGAATTGTAAGCTTGCCATTAAAATAATGGATGCTCAAGTTGTTTAAAGTTCCTATTTTATTTCATGTTTCTAATTAGGAGGGTGTTGAATTTCTTGCCTAGTATTGTGACTGGCATCTCTTGTTTCTGCATTACTCTCTCAGAGATTCTGTGGTGTGTTCAGCACCACATTGTTTTCTAGTTAATGGCGTAATTTATGCAGGCAGAGGCAGGATGATAAATGGGAACATGATCTTTTTGAGAGTGACGACCCACATCTTGAAAGTATGCATTTATTCTAACCTCACACAACTAGAATTGCTGCTAGTGTTGGATGAAAATGGATCAACTATATAGGGTTTTGACTTCTTGTAAATGGCTTGTGAAGAACGCAAAGTTGGCCCACTAGATCTTAGGCAAAAGCTCCAAAGGAAAAGTCTTCAGCAATCATCTCAAGGTGTGAAGGGGTCAGTTTCTGGTTTGCGGGATCTGCGGGAAAAGTTATCTGGAGCTATAAACTCCCAACCAGTTAATATTGATCCATCTAAACCAAAGCTGGAGGCTGCTAAAACAACCAGGAAAAATGTTGCTGTTGAAACTCCCGAACCACAGATTAAAACTTTTGTTGGTGTGACTTCTACGAAAAGATCACAGCAAAAGGTATATACATTCACGCATGATGTTGAGTGTCATACCCTGAAGTACTTATTATTTTTTGTGAATCAGAGCTAATTTGCTCTATATCTCTTTATTAGAGACTGCAGTATATATATACATGAATAGGGTTTACAGAATAAGGTAGAAAATCTGTACAGATATTGAAATATAATCCTAGGATACTATGTATCTATAAGATACTGCTATCTAATCTAAAAGATCTGATTATGATCAGATCTTAATATTATGAGATATACATATCTTGACCACACTCCCCCCTCAAGTTGGATCATAGATATCTATCATGTCCAACTTGCTGATACACTCTTCAAATGCTTGTCGTGGAAGTCCTTTGGTAAACATATCAGCTATCTGCTTCTTTGTTGGAACATAAGTTAGGCATATTGTCCCATCTTCTATCTTCTCTTTGATGAAATGTCGATCAACCTCAACATGTTTTGTTATCTTATGATGGATTGGATTGTGTGCAATGCTTAGGGCTGTCTTGTTACCACAATAGTGTTTTATAGGTATCTCAAAAATGATTCCCAATTCTGTCAACACTCTCTTGTAACGGTTTTGTGGGTTTGTATTCATCGGTATCCACAAGGGATATGGGCCAGCTCGGTATCCACAAGGGATATGAGCTAGTAAATAGGCACTCAGTCTAAACAAAGTAATAAATGAAAGTGAGTCTCATTGGCACTGCATTATAACTGATATGTGTATTTTTTTTAAATGATTGAAATGATTAATTAGACTACTCTGAATGTGATGCTACATGTTAAATGATGCGATGTGTTATGTGATTGAGTGAGTCATCGAGGATGGTCACTCACTGAGTTCGCAAAACTCACCCAAATTTTGTAATATTTTTTAGGCCCAAAATAGTTACTTGTTCGGCAAATGGGAGTATAGCCAAAGCATTCAAGTAAGAAGTAAAGGTCGGGATCAGTTCACGTCTACATTTGTCCTTTTCACGTCTACATTTGTACTTTCTTATTTGTGTATTCTGCAATTTTTGTATCATGTGTATTTGAATATGTTTCTGTATATAATAACTTTCCAAATTGAAAATGTTTGTAAATAATTTTGCAATGTAATGACACTATGATTATAAGTGTTATGTATCTGAATTGGGCCTGGTATGATTATTGATTTCCTCGTACTCGTACATTATTTTGAAAAATTTGTATTGAGTTTCGAGTGTCTGAGAATTTGATAGTTCTAGCTTGCCACCCTTGCGGGATTCTCACTCGGACATCACTCATGATGTTAGGTACGTGTCTTGTAAGAGTGAGGTGCTACATTTCAGAGAGGAGAACGAAGCATGCCCTATAAGGTTGTGGCAAACTCTCCCTCATTGGCACGTTTTCCATGCCCTAACGTACCGGATCTCATCAAAACTCCAAAGTTAATTGTGCTTGGGCAAGATTAGTACCAAGATGGGTGACCTCCTAGGAAGTCCTGCAAAAATAGTGTCGAAAAGAGACCTACATGCTGGAAAAGCAAAACTGTGCGAGTCGGGAGCACTAAGGCTTTGGCCCAAAGCGGACAATATCTAAAAGCGGGTGGTCTGAGCTGTTACTATAGGTATCAGAGCCAGTACCCGGATGGTATGCCAGCAAGGACGCTGTGCCCTCAAGCTGTTGGATACTAGTTATCCCACATCGGTTGGAGAGGAGAATGAAGCATGCCTTATAAAGCTGTGACAACCTCTCCCTCGTAGACGCATTTTCTATGCCCTAACGCACCGGATCCCATCATAACTCTGAAGTTAAACGTGCTTGGGCAAGAGTAGTACTAGGATAGGTGACTTCCGCGAAAGTCTTGCGGGAGTAGTATCCAAAGAGGCCAACACGCTGGAAAAGTAAAACGATGCGGGTCAGGAGCACTAAGGCTTTGGGCCAAAGTGAACAATATCTGCCAGCGAGTGGTTTGGGCTGTTACAATTGGTATTAGAGCTAGTACTTGGGCCGTTGTGGACAATGATGACGCTAGTCCTCCTAGGGGGTGGATATCCCAATAGTACTAAGGCTATGGGCTCTATCTCACATCGGTTAGGAAGGAGAACGAAGCACTCCTTATAAGGGTGTGGATACTTTCCCGTTGCAGACGCATTTTCTATGCCTTAACGCATGGGATCCCATCAGAACTTCGAATTTAAACATGCTTGGGCAAGAGTAGTACCAGGATTGGTGACGTCCTGGGAAGTCCTACAGGAGTAGTGTCCAAAAAAGGCCTACACGCTGGAAAAGCAAAACTGTGCGGGACGAGAACTCTAAGACTTTGACCTAAAGCAGACAATATCTACAAGCAGGTAATCTAGGTTGTTACAATTGGTATCATAGCCAGTACCTGTATGGTATGCCAATGAGGACGCTGGGCCCTTAAGGGGGTGGATACTAGTTATCCTATATCGGTCGGAGAGGAGAACGAAACATGCCTTATAAGGCTGTGGCAACCTTTCCCTCGTAAGTGCTTTTTCCATACCCTAACGCACTGAATACCATCAAAACTCCGAAGTTAAATGTGCCTGGGCAAGAGTAGTACTAGGATGGGTGACCTCCTAGGAAGTCCTGCAGGAATAGTATCCAAAAGAGGCCTACACATTGGAAAAGCAACACCGTGTGGGTTAGGGGCACTAAATCTTTGGCCCAAAGTGGATAATATCTGCATACGGGTGGTCTAGGTTGTTACACAAAAACACTACTAGTATAAGCCTAACCAAACAGAGGCTTAATTAGAATTCTCCTTAAGCTCTTCACTCATCGTAAATCCATTTAAATTGGGTTATCCATATCCTCTTCTTCTCATTGCAGGAAGTAAGAGCACCTTTAACTTAACTATTGATATTCCTCAAACTTCTTCTTATTGGAAAATATGTCCTTTAAGTATTTAGTATACTTTGACATCTGCGAAAGAGTTTTAACAAAAGGTACGTTAACATATGATTGTCTTAAAACCTCTACAAACTATCCAAATTTATCTGCTTTTTTTTTCTATCTTAATCCTACTTGGGTATGGAATCTTTGATTTCTCCTCCTTAACCACTTCTTTGCTTTGTTCCTCATGCTTCTCTTCTTCCTTCTCCTTATCCTTCTTCTCTTACATAATAACCTTCTCCTTCTTTCATTTCTTTTCAACGTGCATTTCGTTTCCACTCCTTAAAATCGTTACATTCACTTGTTTCCTTAGTTTTGGCTCAATATTACTAAGTACTTAATTGCCCTTCAAAGATAAGCATAACAAAATATTCCATTTGAATTTCCATATTATGGGTAAAGACTTATTAGTTTTAAAGAAACTATTCATTTCTTGTATGTTAATCTTAATTGTAGTATTATATCTTATCATGAGCTCTTTAAGACTTGACTCCTTTCTTATTACTATTCTTGAAGGAATCCAAGTAGAATTTGATTATTCTATGTAAATATTTTAGGTATCACCATAGAAGATGTTTTGAAGCTAGTTTCCTATAAAATTAGATTGCTCATTTATTTTCCACATATTATAAGGTGCCTAATATTTATGATAGGGATGGTCACTACCACAAATATCACAATGCATCACTAAATCGTATTGAGTTACCAAATACATATTATCATGCATCTCATTCCAAGCTTCCAATGTTTTCAAAAGTGAAAATATAACATAATCCCCTATACATCACTGTCCTCACCATTTTACTAATATGATTGGTAGCTGTAGCATAAAGTAACAAATTCTAAAATTTAGCCACAAATATAAAACAAAGAAAGAGAGGTTTATGAATAATTAAATAAAAAGAACAGAAAACACCAATCTTAATAAAAATAAATAACAAAAAGAATAAAATGTTTAAATTAATAAAAATAAGGTTTTTCATATTCTATTTCTATGCCATGATGTAAAAAAAACTCGATATATGATTTTATATATCTTAAAATACAAAAAAATGCTAAACAAATTACTAAGGCAAGTGCATGTATTGTTTTCTATAGTATAGTTTTAGTGAGTACGATTGTCAATCCCTTGAAGACTGTAACTACGAGTATTAACTATCTGTCTACTGTCTAATTTCACAAAAAAGGACATTTGATTTTAAAAAAGAAAATTTACTTGATTAAAATAATAAGTAAGAAATAACCAGGCAAGGGGACATATAAGAATAAATAACCACTAGATTACTAAGATTTAGAAGAATTCCCCTAATATCTTCCCTACGTTATAATTTAGCATTAATCTAATGATCAACTCTAGTTTTTTAGACTAGTAGGAATTTTAAAGTTATAAAATTATTATTTATCAATATATATAGCCCTTCTCCTTATGTATTGGCTAAAATCTCTTTCTAATCGAAACCCTTAAGAATGCATTAATTCATTTTATGAATTCTCATTATAGGTTTAACACTAACCCAAAAGATTAATGTGATTCTATCTCTATGATTCCGTACAAATCTCATTATTTATGCTTTGACTTAATCATAGACATAATTTTTCAATCCCTTTATATGAAATTCGATATTAAATCTTTGATGTTTACCTTAATTCAACGCATTGAGCAAACATGAATAATTTTTATGAAAACTAGAATCTTGTATTAAATCAAAGAATCAATTCAAAAAAACAAACCTAGGGTTCATCCACCTAGATCTATATCTTAATTAGTTCATACCAAAATAAATAAAACCTACAATACACAAAAAAGAATATAAGAAATAAGAATGAGTTATCATGAACCTTGAATCTTAATAGATTTCATGCCTTATACAAGAAATAAGAATAAGTTATCATGAATCTTGAATTTTGATGGATTTCTTGCCTTTCTCTGAGGATATTCTTTTTTTGATGTGTTATTGAATCTCCTTTAGTCATCCTATCGTTCTTTAACGTTCAGTAGATCCCCTTTTGATTAGCATATGGTCCTCTCAAATGGCTGTCTCATTTTCTACTAGGTCTCTTTCTTTTTTATCTTAAAAAACTCTAAAATTTTGACCAACACGAGACTAACATCTGTCCATATTGATTTTATATTGCTTCACTACACCCTTGACTTCATTTTTATAATTAAACATTGCTAACTCAGATCACCAACACGAGTCTATGTTTAAGCCTTATTATTGAAGATGAGATCATGATTAGGATGTGTTCCTAGCCAAATGCACCATAGTGGAATATGGGATAAATATAGCCCAAACACAAGGCTTACTAAACATGAGACCATGTTTAGGGCATGTTCCTTCATGTGGCAAGTTGTCAAAGAAGTATAATGCACTAAGGTAGAATATAGACAAATATGGGTCATATTCCTTTATATGATAAGTTATTGAAGAATTATAATGCACCTATAAGCAACATGGGAGTAAACATAGTACTAGTATTATGTTAGTGAATGTAGAGCTATATTTAACTCGTGTTTATCCAAAACCACCCTAAAACTTCTCCAACTTAAATCTAACTTACCTATATTCACTTCTTTTTTATAAGAGAGCTAAAATAAGGCCTATAAATAAATTATAAGCTAAATTAAGTATAAAGTCCAATATAAATTGTCAAAACATGAGCTAAACAAGTTTAAAATCATACTAAAAACAAGTAATTAGCACTTATCACCTGATACATCCTCTCCATATGTTTCTTAGCATGTGTTTCTTATCAAACATTACATCCCTTTAAATCACCATCTTCTTTAATGTTGGGTTCTAAAGACTTGCATCCCTTTATACTTTTAAAATGACTATTTTGACTTCAGATAAAGTTTGGACCACCTATATAGAAAATGCGCACATAAGCAAGACAATCAAAGGTTTTAAGTCTGAATAAATTCACCTTACTTTATGTCCACACTTTCTTTGCCACTCTTTTATCTAGTGATGTTCATGGTTATCTATTAGTAATGCAACAATCCATACTCACTACATCTATCCAAAAAATTTTATGAAGCCATCCATTTAATTCTAAGCACCTAACCTTTTTAGATATGGATCTATTCATCTTCTTTAACATATTATTCTATACTACATTGCTAGACTTTGATGAATCATTGAACTTCCTTTTTATCATTCTACCTCTTTTTATTTGTATAGTTCCTCCAGATATGTCTAGTTTGCTTGTATTTATAGCACCACACTATTTTGCTACTTTAGGATTTAAATCTAGAACACCTTTTAGACGAGTTGTCCTTATTCATCTTCTTCTCACAGTCTTGGTTTGCCCTTACATATAATGCTTTACTTTAAAAGCTTTCACTAGTATTGAGTATCTGTTAGTTGTGAGCCAATAAAACAGTAGTGATGTCCTCCACACCAACTACCTCCTTATCCAATATCACTGTGGTCAACATATATTCAAAGGATGTTTGTAAAGAGTAAAGTTTCTGTTTTGTTCTTATTTACAATATTCTCCTTAAGCTCTATCAGGTCATTAGTTAATGTGCTATTCCAGATTTGTTCATTTATATATCTTCAATTTATATAATATTTGCTCTATATACAATTTATTTTTGAGATACTTTAACATGTATCCACTCTCTAACTTCTATATATCTTTATAGGGGATGCAATCTTCATGACATCATGCATGACCTTGTGTATTAAATAAAGTGATATGATTTTTGTTCCTCACATATATAACTCTTCCCAGTTCAGCTCATCTATATCTTCTAACTTATTCTCTTGCAACCCCTTTAGCATGCCTTATTGCACCAATAAATCCTTCATTCTTTATTATCACAATCCGAAATTTTCAGTTCTATTAAACTTCCCACTTTAGACTTTATAACCAAAGTCATTATTTCCTAAACTATGCTCTAATACAACTTAAAGAGAAAAATGGATATTAAAAATATATAGCAATGAACAAAAATAAGAATACAAGAAGTTTTAATGATGTTTAACCAATTGGGTATGCTTATGTTCTTGGGAACCAAAAACTATTGAGTCGCTTTTGTTAAGTCAAAATGACTTTACGATTAATAATTTTGATGAAGACCAAATAATAATGAAAGAAGAAAGTAAGACGAAGCGCGGAGAAACTAAGACAGAAGCGGATACAAAATAAGACGGAAGCAAAATGAGACGGAAGTAAAATGAGACGGAAGCAAACTAAGACAGAAGCAAAATGAGACGAAAGAAAATGAGACGGAAGCAGATACAAAAATGAGATGGAAGAAACTAAGACGAAGACCCAATACCATATCGGATGATTAATTAGTTTGAGTTAGTTACAGAACTCAATAGAATAACTGTTTCTTCCAAAGTCAAGAAAGAAGCGGTTGAAGACGAAAGCTATAAATATGAGTCGAAGTCAAAGACTGCAGAATCTAGTGAATTTTACAAGAGCTAGAGATTTGAAAGCTAGAAATATTATTCATTGTGCTAAATTCTAGAGCTACTATTGTCTGTAACAAAGCTCGAAACATCTTTCAGTAGAAAGAAGAGAAGTTGATAGCCTGAAGAGGCTAAGTGAGAAAAGAATACTTGCTGTAAGAGACCTGAAGAGGCTCGGAAAAAAGAATATTTGTATTTTTGAGAAAGTATAGTGAAATCTCAGAAAGGATTCCGAGGACTGGACGTAGCCCACGGTATGGGGTGAACCAATATAAATTTGCTGTGTCAATTCTAACTCTCAATTTTACTCTTATTGTTTTGTACAAGTACTTAGAAGCAAATTGCAATACTTCGTGATACGTTTATTCAATAGTTCTGAAAAGCAAGTTTTCAAAAGAAGTTTTCAAAAAGGGGATTATATCAAAAAGGAACATACAATTCAACCCCCCTTCTTGTGCGTTTTGTATATCGAATATAAAGTCTTTACTAATATGTGATTTACTTCAATTGGTATCAGAGTTCGGTGTCCAAGAACTACCATAACAAAGTGTGGATAAAGATCCATTGCAGAATCACACATATATATAGCTAAAGGCGCCTCCGTCACTAGACCTCCTACGTTCAATGGAGAAGACTATCATTACTAGAAAGACAAGATGCTGCTCTTCATTGAATCTACTCATATCGACCTTTGGGAAATAATAGAGAATGCACCTTTTATACTAGTAGATGAAGAAGGAAATGCTATTCCATGAATCAGATGGTCTACAGATCAAAAGGCGAGATTCCGGCTGAATTCGAAGGCCAAGTTTTTTTTGGAGCTGTGCCCTAAGCAAAAGTGAGTACAATAAAGTTCACGAATGCGACACTGCGAAGGAAATGTGGGATACGCTATCCATCGCACATAAAGGCACCAATCAAGTCAAGGAGTCCAAGATAAGTATTCTTGTACACCAGTATGAGCTATTCAAGATGAAGGAAGAAAAGTCTATCGATCAGATGTTTGGAAGATTTCAAACTATCATCAATGGACTTAAAGCTCTTGGCAGAACTTACGACAATCAAGATCACGTTCGAAAGATCCTCAGAAGTCTACCGAAGAGATGGAAGCCAAAAGTCACACCTGTACAAGAAGCCAAGGATTTGAGCATGTTGAAGCTTGATGAATTTCTTGGATCTCTGAAGATATATGACGTTGAACTCAATGCAAAAGATAAGCCCAGATAGGATAAATCCATAGCATTAAAGGCTAGACAGAAGAATCATAAGAATCAAAGGAAGAGGAGCTCATCGTCGAACGCACTAAAGATTGAGGAAGTCAAGAATGATGATTCCAGTGAATCAGATCAAGATTCAAGCGAAGAAGATGATGAACTATCCTTTATCTCGAGGAAGATCAGACGCATGTGGAAGAAAAAGGCAAAAGGAAACAAGGAGCCATCCTTCAATAAGGATAGCAAAGATGAAGGAAAGAACGAGAAAACATCCATCATTTGCTATGAATGCAATAAACCGAGACATTACAATTTCGAATGTTCATTGCTGAAAAGAAAGCCAAAGAAGAGTAGAGAAGGCAAGAAAAGCATGATGGCAACCTAGGAAGATTTGGATTCATCCGAATCAGATACTGACTCAAAGGCATCGGTACAAGCAAATATTTTCCTAGTAACCAAAGGAGATAGTAATGAGGAGGTAACCTCAAAATTTAGTGAATTACAAGATGCATATTCAGAATTATTAGAAGATTCTCATGCAATTCTG
>JANITX010000210.1:33261483-33278410 GCA_027564395.1 Erythroxylum ulei | reverse complement strand
ACTCAAGGTGGAGACTCTGAGAAGAAAGCACCTCAGGCAACAAGATCCTTAGTCTCAATCTTACAAGAAGATTCAGCAAAATATAAATGTTGCATTTTTCATAACTGATGGTACCCAGTTTTTGATGAGTGTTGCTTTGTTTCACTAGCTTTGATGACTCTCATCCTACTTGACCCAAATATATCTCACCTTACCTTTGCCCACATTACAACCTTGAAAAGTCCTTTGATTCTTAATTTTGCATGTGGATTTTAGTGGTGGAGAAATGAAATGATAGGCAAAGTTATGGATTGTCATAATCATGAATGGTATTGAGTGTACCCATGGATATATTTTAGATAAACGCATTTTTTGAGTCTACCATTAGATTGCTCAGTTTTTGAAGATATTGCATATTGATTTATCATGAGTAAAACCTTGGAATGTTAATTTCTTATTATGATTTTTAAAAGTCATTCATCTCTGTTTACGATTATATAGTCTTGGAAAAATATGGAAATTGAGTTGATGTTTTGGGTTAATGAGCTTAATTTTAATGTTTTGCCCGAGGATGGACAAAAGCTACTTGTGGGGAAAATTGATATGTGTTTAATTATTGATATATTTAATTATTCACACTTAGTGATTAATGATATAAAAATGCTTAAGATACTCACTTTAATTCATAGGTGATTTTAGGTATAATTTGGAAGCAAAGAAATTAAAGTGAGTCAAAAACACTACATTTGGGTTATTTTCTAAAGATCAATTTTTACTTGTCTTTATGGAGCAAGAAAAAAAACATAAAAGACAAGCAAAATGGATCACAAAGAAGGAAACAAGGAGAATTAAACGACATCGCTTATGGCAAGATGAAAAAGAGCAAAACGCAGGCGTGCGTAGCGCTTCCTGCGTTAACTCAAAACGCTACACACGACATTGTGAGGCAAGGGTCTTAAATGGAGCATTGTTAATTTGTCACATCACAAGCAACAATGGAGGAGTGTAGCAAGCAGGTGTGGGCATGAGGGTCTGCGGCTTGGAGAAGCCAACGGCTCGGCTACTTGAAGAGAGGGGCCAACGCAGAGAAGTTAAAGGGGTGAACCAACAAAAGTGCGTTTTAGGAGAGCTGGAGGTGGTTTAGTCGCAAGCGTGAAGATTGTGGACATTGTGCATGCATGCAATGAACAGTGAAGAACTCCAACATTAAATGGTCAAATCAGCTACAGTAGATAGTTAAGGGAGGCAGTAAAGGGAGTTTTGGTTAGGGATTAAAATGGAGCTGAAGCATTTTTTTTAGGAAAGACCCATGAAGGGCTAGGCATCCCGACGTCGATTCGAAGGCGACATCGACGCCGACGACCTGCGTTAAGTATTTTTATTATTTTTTGTTTCTTTCTCTCATTAGGAATTGATTATGTTATCCTATATTAATTGATTTGGGTATTGTGTATGGATAATCGAATTTTTATTATTATTCGGTTATTTGTGTATGAACCCATTGGGTATTGTGATTTGATGATTTTAATGCGTTCATTGAATCGTTAATTGCAAACCCGTTGCTAGAATTTCGATATAATCCATAATTGTTATGTTAAAATTCATGTGTAGCGACTAATGTTTCGTAATCATTACAGATAACATGACCTAGGTTAAATGACGCATCGTATGTAGTTGCTGTCTTGATTAATCGATTTTCCTAATTCATAATGCTACTGCCTAATTAAATCTAGAGATCGTATCCTAGGTTGTTCGATAGTTAGGTTTAACTAACGATCTTATCTTGATTAAACAAAACCTAAGGGAAAACTTGGGTTAATTATTAACCCACGATTAATAATTGCTAGGAGAGGTTAAAGAAAAACAAATTAATGAAATATGCTTAATTAGGTTGTAGGCCGAGATTGAACTAAAGAACCCGGTCCCTACCGAATTCCCCACTTTTTTATCATTTTTTACATGTTTTCTTTAATTTGTTTTTATTAGTTAGTTTTATTCTATTTTCTTCTTTCAAAATCCAAAACCCCTCATTAAGTGTAAACACTGGTTAATTTCATTTCATAAACTTTATATACACTCTCTGTGGGATCGACTTAGACTCGCCACTACTATAGTAGTAGGTTTAGTTATTTTATTTTAACTAGTGTAACAACACGCGGTCAAGCTTTATAGACAAGTTTATAGGGGAACTTCTCAATATATGCTAACCATTTAGCATGCATCTTGGTCCTTAACTACTTTTGACTTCCCAAATACTTCAATGCTTGGTGATCAGTATAAAAATAAACTCCTTTTTAATTAAGTAGTGCTCTCATGTCTTCAAAGCTCTCATAATGGCGTAGAACTCCTTATCATAAGTAGCCCATTTTTCCTTTGCCTCGCTTAATTTCTCATTGAAGTATGCCACAGGCCTTTTCTCTTGGGATAATACTACTGCAATACCTATCCCACTCGCATCACACTCCACTTCAAATAACTTTTCAAAGTCTGGTAAGGCTAAGGCCGTTGTTGTACACAATTTCTTCTTGATAAGGGCGAAGCATTGTTCTTGCTCTTCTTCCCATCTAAACTTCCCTTTCTTCAGACAATCCGTAATAGCAGCTACAATGCTGTTGAAATTCTTAATAAACCTCCTATAGAATGTAGCCAAATCGTGAAAATGTCTCACATCTCTAACGGTTCTCGGTATAGGCCAATTGCTAATGGCCTTTACCTTCATCCAATCGAATGCCATCTTTTCCCATAACATATCCGAGGAATAGCAAATTCTCCAACATAAATAAGCATTTCTTCAAGTTGGCATATAATTGATTTTCTCTTAAGGCTTTGACTATATGCCTTAAATGTCCCACATGCTCTTCAATAGATCTACTATAGATAAGAATATCATTCAAGTTAATAAGGTGCTGGATATCGCACATAAGCGGTAATCCCTCTAGTAGGTCCTATAACCAAGTTAATAAGGTGTTGGATATTGCACATAAGCGGTAATCCCTTTAGTAGGTCCTCTAGAGTCACATCTGCAAACTCATCCAATATAGATTGCACTTTTTAAGGTGCCATAGACTTGAGCTTGCTTTCTATTAGCTCTTCCCTTTAACCATTAATAGATGTGCCTGTTTTATTTCATTTATCTTATTAATAAATTTGCCTCGATTATTCTCTACCTATACCAAAGGCTTCTGGATCTTTCTTTGAGACTCCACACCATTGATAGGTACTAAAGTATACTTTATGCCATCTTTTACAAAATGGTATGTATTTTTCCTTCCCAAATGCATCACATCTACATCACACTGCCATGGTCTTCCCATCAGGATTTGACATGCATCCATCTCTACTACGTCACAATAGAGCTCATCCTGATACTTTCCAATAAAGAAAGTCACTTTACACTGTTCTTTAACCATAATCTGTCCAACCTCCTTGATTCACTAAATGCTATAAGGAGTTAGATGTGACTCCATAGTCGACTTTAACTTCTTCATATTAGCCACACTTATAATATTTTCTGACTCCCTCCATCAATGATCAACTCACACAAATTCCCTAGCACCAAACACCTTGTACAAAAGAGTTTATACGTTTGCAAATCACCATGCTCCTTGTGGGATATATTTAGTCTTCTGACGACACACACATACGCCTCCTCATCCTTTTCTCCCTGTTGTTCCCAACCATCACGTTAGGGCTCATACACTTCCTCTTCATCATCTTCTTCTTCTTGTTCCACCATGTTTACTGCTCTCCTTTTTGGACACTCATTAGATTTGTGTCCTGGCTTGCTGCATCTGTAACACTTTGATGAAGCGAGTCTAGTATATGGATTAGCGTTTTTGGAAGTTGTTGGAGCTACTTTGTTTAAGCTTTCGCCATTATTGTTTCCCTTGCTAACACTACTCCTTGTAGGGGTTGCAATAACCACCTCCTTTCCTTTATCGCCTAGACTCTTCTCATTTGTATAGCGCTTAAACTCCCGTTGCTTCTCATTCAGTATAAATTTAGCTTTCATAGCTAATTTTCTTGCATCTTGCACTGTAATCACCATCTGGATTCCTATCTTTTCCCTTATGTTCAATCTCAACCCTCTCAAGTAGCGTGAGGCTAGTTGAGGTTGAGATTCAGACAACTGGTTGCAGACTACCAACCTCAAAAACTCTGTTGTATATTCATGGACACTACAACTACCTTGATGACACTTCTGATACGTGTTAAAAATATACTGCTTATAATCTGGTGGTAAGAACCTCCCTCTAAGCAGCTGCTTCATCCTCCTCTATGAAGAAACCAGATTTCGCCCTTCTCTCCTTCTTGACTCCTGCAACTGCTCTCACCATACGGAAGCTCCCCCTTTAGACGGTAGGCCATCAACTTCACTTTCCTATCCTCTAGAATCTTTGTATAATCAAAGAATCTCTCTACCTCTGTTAACCAATCAAGAAAGCCTTTAATATCCAGATCTCCGCTAAAAGATGGGATATCTATCTTAAGTTTATATTCATAGTCTCCTTTTTGTCTTGGCTAGATGACTTCTTCCTCATCACTGGAACTATTTTCATGATTCCATGACACGGGATTTTGAATCTAAGGATGCCTCGCAGGGTCACCTTCCCCAACAACTAGTTCCTCAATTCTTCTTATGTTGTCTCCTCACAACAACACTTGCAACTGGTCCTGAATCAACGCCAGTTGTCGTTCTATATTGCGAATTGACTCTCAAACTTTGAGTAACCCACGAACATCATTGTTGGTGTTGGCCATTGTCAGACGAACAAACCTTGGGTTTTCAAGGCCCTAACACCTAACGCAGCGCGGAAGCATAGTACTCTAATCCAAGAGTACAGAAAATGTAGATCTAATCCAAGATTTACAAAGAACTCAAAAGTTAGACGAAAACCTTAAGAGAAATAGAGTATTTTGATTGAAAATAGATAAAACATCATTTCGCAATACAATAAAGAAGTATTTATATGAGTTATAATGACCTAGAACCTAATAACAAGGATAAAAATGTCCTTGTAGTCCTAATAAAAGTAAAACACAATAAATAAATAAATTTTCTAATCCAAAGCTCCGCGTCAAACTTCACTTTATTAATATAATTATTTTCCCTTTTCAAAAAAAATTCCAGGACTGTGTTTGCTTTCTCAAATTGGAGACTCACTGTGCTAAAGAAACATTTCTCTTCCTGGAATTGTTCTAATGCGTTTGTCACAAAACGATTAAGGTGATTACAAGCTAAACCTCGTGGATTATGAGTAATTATGAAAAATCACGGTAATGTTTCGAGATGCATAAAGAGACATCGTATCCGTTCATCCGAAGCAACCTGAATCTCATGGCAAGGCAATTGATGTTTGAGAATATCTCTTTACTACTCTGCATCCAACATCTTTAAGACCAAACAAAAATGGTGGGTTAGTTTAATGGAGGAAAAGAAGCAGAGAAGAGAAATAATAAAAAGGGCAAAGAATAGTACATGTAAATATGATTTATTGCATTTTGGATCTCTTCATGGAAAAATCGGTCTATAACTAGCTTTTGAAGATTGTCAATAGTACAAAGTTTTCTTTTGAAGAAATAGAGGAGAAATTTATTACTAAAGAATGGGAGTACAAAACACAACGTTTACAAAGGACAACCCTTCCACATGAGAAAACTTAAAAATATAACTCTAGTCTGAATAAAAAGCTAGAGAACCTTGAAAGCTAACTATAATAAGTTGATCTTCAAGTTGTGCATACCACTTTTATAAGTTTACAAATGCTAGCCATAGTGTCAAAAATAAGGGTTGGGTAGGTTTTTTCTTGGAGTTGAAGCACCAAACATTCTGCTCCTTCCATATGGATTTTACTGTTATGCATACTGCAGCTATATGGGTAAGCTTAGGGAGATTTCTTTGAGATGAGAGCCAATGAATAACATGAGGGAGCGTGATTTCTTAAGAGGGCCATGTGCAGTATACTTTGATGGCTCCCTATATACGATTGGTCACCTCACATATGAAAAATAAATGATCTTTTGTTTCCTCTGCTATTGAACAAAAAGGACAAGAAGTCTTAATGCTTAAAATTTTAAGATGATCAGCTGTGTTGAGTCGATTTTGTATGGCAAGCCATAAAAGAAAGGAAGTTTTAGGAGGGATACTCTTATGCCAAATGATTTGATGCCATTCCACTATTGATTTCTTCATCCTAAGGAGGTCTCTCACAATGCAATTTGAAAGAAGTTAAGTAGATCAATTGTGCCATAAGAAGGTATCTTGCTGAAGAGAATTGGAAGAGTAATGGGGTTGCAAGTGGCAAAGAATGTCAGGGAATTTCTAGTTATTATCAATGATAAAGGTAGCAAGTTTAGTGTAGAGAGGGAAGATGGTAGAGCTGCTAACCAAGTTTGGAGAATTGATGAGAGCACCCTGACCCGACCAGTCGTCATACCACAATGATATCAACTTCCCATTACCAACATAACAAGAAATATTATCTTTAACCAAATTTTCCAAATGCAACATTGGATTAATAAAGAAAGAGTTCGAAGGATTCTTACTTACTTCCCATATGCTACGGCTCTTAAGAAAGTACAAGCGGAGCCATTTGATCTAGATCGAATTCTTGTCTTTAAGAATCCACCAAAGTCTTTTTAGAATGATTGTTTGATTTGTGAGTTTAATAGAGGAAATGCTCAAGCCCCGTTCTGCTTTAGGATAGCAGATATCAAACCATTTAATTTTTGCATAGCTCCTTGCTCCATCTGAAGAGTTCCATAAGAAATTCTTCAAAATTCTCTCTATGGATTTGACGACACCTTTGGATAAAAATATTTGAGAGCTCCAGTAGATGTGTAGAGAGTTAAGCATTGATTTAATAAGTTGAAGTTTCCTTGCAAAAGATAAAATTTGTTCCCCCGAGAATGGAATATGCAGTTAATTTTATCTATAGAAGGTGAGCATTCGATGAAAGTGAGTCTTTTTTGTGGAGATAGACAAACCCAATATAAGATAGATGGTGATTTCTCCTTCATGCCTATGAGAGAAGCGATTTGTGAGGCCATAGTTGAGGCACCTTTAGAGAGAATAAAATGGCTTTTGTCAAGATTGAGCTGTAATCCAAAAACATATTGAAACTTTTGGAGGGCCTTCATATAGCTGTTGATCGACTCTAAATTAGCTCTACAAAAAAGAAGCAGGTCATCGACAAAGGACAAGTTAGTAAGCCTAATTTTCTTACACTTTATGTGATACTTAAAGTGGGGGTGGACTCCACTTCTAATTTAATTATGGAGTTTAGTATTTCTATGCACAAGATGAAGAGGTAGGGAGAGAGGGGGTCTCCCTATCTTAGCCCTTTCTCAGCTTTGAAGTAAGGTGAGGGACTACCATTTTTCAAGATTGAGTAGCTAGCAGTTGTTACACATTCTTTGATCCAATTGATGTAGATAGGTGGAAAGTCGAAGACCTCCAACATCTGCCACAAAAACGGCCAGCCAATACTATCAAAGGCTTTACGAAAGTCAATTTTGATGGTGCAATTTGGGGTTGAGTTCACCCTTGAATAACCTTTGAGAAGTTCTTGCACTATTAGGATATTGTTGCTAATTTGTCGATTGCTAATGAAAGCCCCCTAATTATCATTGATAAGCGGAGATATAATTGTTTTCAATCTTGTTGCAAGGATCTTTGTAGAGAAATTTTGTACATATTATAGGTCTAAAGTCATTAAAGGAGTTAGGAGTTGAAATTTTCGGTCTTAAACATATGAAGGTCTTGTTAATCTCCTTGAGGAGCACCCCTTTGGAAAAAAAAATTCCTTCACAAAATTTTTAACAAATTTACCTTTAATGTCCCATGTTTTTCGATAAGAGAGCCATTCAGTCCGTTGGGCCAAGGGCTTTAGTGCTCTCTATGCTAAAAACTGCATCCTCAATGTCCTTGTCTTCCACAGGTCTAATAAGTAAGCTTTGGTCCAGATGGGTGATTTTTTTCAAGTTGAGAGAATTAAGGCCTGAAGCTAGGTTCAAGGCTGCGACATAGGTTGTAAGTAATTTGCTAAAGTAAGTAATAGCCTCGTCTACAATTTCCTGCTGGCTATGGAGGATCCGAACCTCATGATTTGTGGTAGAGGAGATACGATTTCTGTTTTTATGGACTAGAATGGAGTTGAATTAAAGAAGAACTTTGAGCATTTATCTCCATCTTTGAGCCAATAAATCCAAGATCTTTGTTGGAGCAAGGAGTTGTGATTGGTAACTGAGGTCATATAATGAGAGAGAGCTAGCTTTTCATTTTTAATGAGTGAGTGATCTTGCAGTGAAGAGGCAAGAGATTTCTGGATGTCTGTAATTTTCCAGGAAGAGGTTTCCATTGATAGGAGACAACTATACTATCCTCCCATGGCTTGTGTCCTTCACCAAGCCTCATAATAAATATTTCATTTGGAAGACCTTTTGAGACCTCAACATTTACATAAATACGGGCATAACCACCATTTTTTTCTTGGCAGTAGTTTCATCAATACAAAGAGGTTTTTCAATGAAGCTACCAAGGGCACTCAAGTTTTTGGTGGTCGAGTATTCAAGAGGGGCGTTATAGAAGTGAATCCACATAGGAATGCTTAGGATTTTGAGTGATTCAATGATTTAATTATAAAAATTTTGAACTTATTAATTTTTTAATTTGTTTTACTTTAATAATCCTTATTATTAAAGATCAGTTAATTAATTAATTTATTAGTTTTTATAAACTACTTGATTTTTAGATATTATAATAAGCCAATTAATTTTCATTTAACAGTCTCGTTTTTATTGAAGTTAAACTTGTTCAACATATATAGGTAGTTTCTTTTTTAATCCTATTTTAAATTATTTAATTTTGTTTAATTTTTATTATATGTTAATTTTATTTTAATACCGGTTGAATCTTTAAATTTTTTATTTTATCGATTTAATTTTTAATCTAATTTTTAAAATATATGAATAAATAAACACAAAAATATTCAAAAAGACTATTTGTTGTGATAATTGCGGCCACCTGAATTGGTACGTAGAAAGAACAAACCAATAGATTACCCAATCCATATCTTCATCAGACCAGTGAACAAATGTTCGCTTAGTATCGTTTAGTTACATTATTATTATAAATTACAAAACCATATATTGGACATACAGAAGTAAATATAAATTGCAAAATTTGCTTGTGTCGAGAGGTCTGACACAAACTTGACTTAAAATGAAGAAAGCCCAAAAACTTTTTATTGAAAAGTTCAAAATTAATCTTCAAGTTTTTTTTTGTCTCCACCATCGATCAAATTTTGATTTTTTAAATCCAAATAACCTGAATTATACCAAATTCAAACTTATTTTGGAAAGCTCGATCCGACCAATTATAATGTTAATAGTTCCTTAATTCAACTTCTAAAGAGCTAAGGTTCACAATTATTATTATTATTATTATTATTATTATTATTATTATTATTATTATTATTAGTAACTTTCACTATTTTAAAATAATATCGGAGAAGACAATTTCAATAAAATTTAAAAAATCCATCTTTCTTTATAGATAATTTCTCATTCTTTGATTCACTTTTTTATCTCTTGTTTCCTCACCCCAGGCATCAATTAATTAGTTTTTAGTTTACTTTTTGTATTTCCTCCTCTCTTACAATTTAATGATGAGAAACCCTTTTTCTCTTTGCCTCTTCAATTCACATTTTTTTAATGTACACATCAATTTTTATTACTAAATTAATTAAAAAAATAAAATTTTGTTTTTTATTTTGAAAAGTGAATTTATGATATTTTAAAAGTAAAACAATTTAATTCCAAAATCTTTTTAATTTCTTTTCAGGACTTCACAATGAAAGGTCTGAAATTCAAAACCTCCCAAAATGCAGCAGGACAAATCAATAAATAGAACATATAATTTTCATTGAAGTCTGCCAAAATTGATGAATGGGCTACTTATTTTTCCACATAAATATACAAAAGTGCAGCTCCCAAAAAAATTGATAAATCTCATCCATGTTTATCTCCACTAAAACATGTTTATCTCCAACAATTCCAATCTTCTTAATGATTCTATCACATGTAGGATTTCTTCTTTTTCAAACTACCTTACCTTCTAAAAAAATTACATAATCCAAGATAGTGAAATCCTATACTAAGTTAGCTTACTTATCATAAAAGATATACTAAATATATCAAAATACAAATAATGCCCAAAATAAAATATATTAACAATCTACCTCTTTTTAACATTATTTGTCACTTCAAAATCTCCCCCTAAACAAGAGATATGGAAACTTCCCCTGAATTAAACAACCATAATAATAGATATCCAAATAACATCAAAGTCAATGTGAATCGTCAAGTCCATAGTCAATTGTCACTAATAAAGTTACAAATACCATCAACTAAATAAACAAGTTTCTATCTCCTCCTTGAGACAACATAATGCTAAAAGGAAGAATCTCTTCAATGTGATCAATCTTAGTGAATAAAGAGGCATAAAAATTAACAGTAGGTGTAGTGGAAGAATCTGATAAGTTATTATTTTTGTGCTAACTTTGGATATAAATCTCTTTAAAGTGTTGAAATTTTTATTTAAAATTAATGGACTTGTTTCTTAATTGTTTTTAGATGATTTTCAACACATGGGAAATGAATTTGAATAAAAAATATACAAGAAAAACAAAGGCAATTCGAATTCCCAACTGGCAAAACAGTTTTTGACTAAATGTGGGCACTTGCAAAGGAAAAGTTTACCAACAGAGTCTCATTTGAAAACAGATTTGATAGACTTAGGATTCTAATTATTTTGGGAATTAAGTTGTTTTCTTTATGTGGGGATCTGCTACCTATTTTTTTTGGGGAAAGTGTATCTGATAAAATAACGATAAGAGGGAAGACAAAGACCCTTCTAGACATCTCATCTTTCGTATTTTTCTTTGTTTCTTGGCTTTTTGGGAGTCTGTTGTATTTTTCTGGAAAACGTGCAGAGATGGAGACCAGATGTTCTGCTATTTTTCTATTGGGTTTTAGCCTGTTATGAGTATCTAAATCCTTCTTCTTAGTTGAAGGAAACCAACGTTATCATCTACTATGTGTGAGATTTTCTGAATAAAATTTATTTCATTGATAAATATTACGTGTCTTTGGTATTACTTTTCATGATTGAATTGATTGATCTCTAGGGTGCGTAACTAAGAATTGATTGATTAATTTATAGCCAGATTAGTAGGATTGACTTTTAGTTTTTCTAATCCAAGTGGTAATTAGGATTACCATCTTTACATTAGAGATTGGAAATTCTAAGGAAGATAGTTGGGATTCTCCTTTCACGGGTTGACCGTTGAACTTCTGTATTTTCAGATTCAACTAGTTCTTGCTCCTCGTGATTTGATATAGCTTCAGTAGAATCTTTCTGTTCATTGAATCGTTACAACTTCATAATTTTCTGCAGACGTATTATTTTGACTTTTCTCTTTCAGTTTATCTTCTATAAATATGACATCTCTGTTAATGACGAGTGGTTCCTAGTAACTAAGTGTCAAGTAACGTTTGACTGGGATTTTTGTATTGAGCCTCAAACTTACATTGGTATTGCATAGTCCATTTCCATCTGTATTTTGCATTTTCTTAGCTAGATAAAAGTTTTGGGTTACTCTTTGACTTAGTTGCTGTCTATTGGATTACATTGCTCTTGTTTGCTTAATTATAGCCTACTCTGTTGCTTTCTTGAGTGCAGGAGTCCATTCTCTAAGTCAAGTTTTGGAAATTTTGCTCTTTTGTGCATTTTGGTAGAGTTTTACACATTCGTTGATTAATTATGCATATTACAGGTTTTCACACTCTTTCATACACTATACATATCGTCATCCATACTCATATATTCATACACACATGTACTTGCACTCATTAGATTCTTCATTTTTTATTACTTGAATCTTCTTGTGTAAGTCAATTTTGCACCTCGTTCTTATTGTTACTGTTTATGCCTAGGAGTGATAGGGCTTTACCTCTGAATCCTTTAAATCTTGAACTTGAGAGCTTAGTAAAAGCATTAAGTTATATCATCCAACACTCTCTTATCCAAATTAAAATAAAATTCTCGCACCAAATCAACATCAAATTGTTGTGGCAATAAATAAACATATAACAAATTTCTCTCAGCCAACAAAATATGGTTATACTCAATTAAATTTATAGGATGATCAATAACAAACCCAGTTAAAGCGAGAGTATCCCTTCGTTGATGGGATGAGCGAGTAGATAATCAATAAATATAGTCTTCACCTGGGCCATGATTTCATCTGTAGTGTCAATGAAGGAATCAAAATATGAAAAATATTGCATTGTCCAAATTTCAATGAAGAAGGCTTGATGTGATATCGACCATATAAATCCATTCACTCCTTATGCTTAAGCTTCTCTTGCATAACATCATGGTGGTCCTCCTCCTCATCTACTTCATCAGTCTCAACATGCTTTACCTCTTGGCCAATTTGTTCAATTTCCTCATCATCATGGTCAGCCCGACCATATTCTTTAAGTTCAGTTTTCATCATATCAACCTAATGCACTGTAACCAAGTTAGCAAATGTATCTATCAATTCACTCTATTTCGTCATACTGAAACTAAGTGGTGGTCTAGCCTTAGCTTGTGAATGAGGCATAACATCACCAAGTAGTAAAAAAGGTGCATTTTTATAATCTAAACCACCCAACTCTCTGAACAATGCAACATCAAGATTATTGTAATCCGTGAATGCCTCCAAGATTTGCACAGTAGTTCCAACTAAATGCAAGTACTGAGAATCTGTATTTTTTAGCAAGGTTAGAGGAGTAGTAATAAACTCTGCTTCTTGTATTATTGAACATCCAGATGTGATAGCAGCCAATATAGTAAGTTGTTGGGACATTCATAAATTTAGGCTCAGAATTAAAAAAGAAACTAAGTCGTCAGCATCACTGTTTTCCTGAATAAAGAATATAAAGACATATAGACAAATGCATGTACCTTGTTGTCGAGAAGCCAATGAACCATCCAAACTCATACAGCCCACAATATAGTGAGAAACAAAGATAAAACTTGAAAAACCGAACTCATAGAAACTATTAATCTGCCTACAAGTCTTCAACCAAGAATTAACATTTTCTCGACATAAAATTCAAAAGCAGAACTCTTAACTCATCAAGCAGAACCTAATTTTTCACATCAAATTTACTATTCGACAAGTAAGGAAAAGCCAAATACACATCAATCACCTAAACCTTAGAAAACCTATAAATAAAAACTCGGAAAGTCTAGACGACAACTCCTTTGAACCCCCTTTTTTGTTTTCTTCTTTTATACAAAAAATCAATATACTTCCTCTATCTTAAAAGTTTCCTTTTTGGTATCAACTAACTGTAGATCTAGACAATTTCTAGTACTAACTCCCTTGCGTGTCTATTCTGATGTGTGAGACTGATTTTTTCTAACCCAAGTTTGCTTTGGTAACGTTACCTACTGCTAAAATTTTTTCAAAGATTATCGGGATTTTCTACTTTGAGCCCTTTGAAACAACATTTGTAACAGCTTGTAGCAATTTGGCTTTATGTGAACCTTTACACCACAAAAGTGACATGTAGGCTTGAACTTTATGCTTCGTTTTGGTATTTCTCCTTGCTTTCTTGATCTTGCTTCTTTGACAAATCTAACTTCACCATTTTGCTCATTATTCAACTTAGAACATTCACCTTTATAACCAAAACCTTGAAAGTACCTTTTGTTTATACCAATTTCCAATAATTAATCTAGCTTTTTGGTGCCACTATTCAACATTCTTATTCCTTTTTCCTTATTGACCATCTTTAGCTTTGTTTTATCAAGTTCATCTATTGTTGATAACAACTTTATCTCTAGATCTTGAATGACATTTTTCATGGTTGAATTCTTCTTATTTAGTTTCTTAATTTGCTTACACGTTTTCACCCATTTGGCATACATTAATTCATAGACCTTGTAGATGTCTTCTGAATTCTAATTCGATGTCATCGTTGTCACAATCTGAATTTGAGTTTAGAAATGAAACATCTGTATTTTTGTCATCAATTTCTTCACTGGTTGCTACTAAGGAAGCAACTGAACTTTTGTTGTTTAAAGCAATCAATGCAGCATGATTGCTCATAATTTCTTCTTCATTACCATACTCACTTTTAGATTTGTTTTCACTCAAAGTGTTGGTGTTAGACTTCCCTTTTCTCTTCTTAAGAGTATTAGCACTTTCCCCTTGCACATGTCCAAAACCTTAGCATTCATGACATTGAATCTTCTTTACTTCCCTTTCACCTCTTTGAGTCTTTGCCTGCTATTTGAAATTGATGTTTGATGAACTCCCAACATTTTGTCTAAACTCAGGTCTATGTTTATTCACCTTCTTTAGTCACTTGCTGAAATTTCTTATTAGCGACACCATATCAACATTTTCATCGGAGTCATCTCCTGAATCATTCACAAATTTAACAACTTCAGCTTGCAAAGCTAACTCTTTATTCTTCTCATGCTTATCTCTCAACAAGTTCATCTCAAAGTTTTTGAGAATCCCAATTGCCTTATCCAAAGACAACTCATTAATGTTATGGGCTTCTTTAATGACTGCAATTTTTGGTATAAATTTAGATGACAATAATCTCAATGTCTTTTTAACAAGTTTCAAATTTGAATACTTCTTACCAAGTTGATGTTCTTGGTTGGAAATATCATGCAGCTTCTCATTAAATTCTCCAACAATATTGCTTTCCTCCATCTTGAGTTCTTTAAATCTAGTGGCCTACATTGTAGTTTCGAAGCTATCACTAATTTTGATCCCTTGTGGATTATTGACAGAGTGTCCCATGCTTCTTTTGCAAATTCACAGGCTGATATCATAGCAAAGCGACCTTCATCAACTACATTGAAGATAACGTGCATGGCTTGAGAATTTCTAAGTGCTCCCTCTTCTTCAGCCTTTGTCCCTTTTTCATCAGTCGTCACTAGATGTGTCCAGCTATTTCAAACCAAGTTCTATGCTTTTATTCCTTGTGCCTGAATGAATACTCTCATTCGTGATTTCCACATAGGATAATTTATACCATCTAGCATCGGTGGCCTGGTGATTAATGTCTCATTTTTAGTAGCCATAATTGTGAAACACATATCTACACTAACTTGACGTACCAAGTTCTGATTCGATGACCCAATCTTTGATACCAAATGAAAACTTCAAAGGATATAGTTCTGCAAAAAATTCTGGTTCTATCGCAGTTTCTTTGAACTGTATATGTGGTTGCTTGATACAAAGTAACTATGTTAGCAACTATAAATTTTTTTGACACAAACAAAATAGAAAATTACGCTCGAAATAAACAAATCAATACCTGATATTTGGTCATCCAATTCAATACGCCTTGCTTACGTTTGCGGGGCCCTCACTCAGCTTAATCACTTTCACCAAAGAACAACAAGAGTTTCACTCAAGACGCTTCAGAGCCAACTTACCCAACCTTTGACAATATCCCTTATCCTCAAAACACATGAAAGTAAATTACTCCCAATAACATGACCACCTCATGCTAACCTCAATAGAGGATTTTCAGAACAACGTTTGACAATAAAGATAAGAATTAAACAACTCAAATGATTAAACAATAAAGACATGAACAACAACAACACTTGAGATAGAATCAACTCCTTTAACAATGTAATTTCATCAACGAAAGAATAGAAAGTTATCCACCAAGAAATCTGTTGTGAATCTTGGATATTGTCATTGAAAATTTCCAAAACTCAACAAAATAACAAATGTTTCATTACCAAAATGTTAAACCAATGGAGCTGCAAAAACTGCAAGAGATTTTTAACACAAAACCAACAACTTGGACAACCTAGAAAATCACACAATCTAGAGAAAAACGCAGATCCTACATCTAGATAAAATCCTCATAAAATCAGCTACCAAAGATAACTCAAGATCCCAAAAAATACAGCTGCCAAGTCACCATATGCTAGTCGTTTTTCCATACAAAAACAGCACACATTCAATCCAGAAAATCACGTAAAACCAACACAAATGCAACTACAAATAGTTAATAGGATCGCCAAAAATCCAGCTACCTTATATATCAATTATCACAAAAATAGGCTGTCAAGAAAAGTCCAAAAATCACCAAAAATCTACATCTTATCTTAATCAAGATATGGTGACTAGGATTTTATTCCAAATAAACATTATCTTCAAAGAATCCCACATAGAGTAGAATACTCGTCATAGTGAAATTCCAAAAATAACCAAAGATGTCCAATTATAAATAATGTCCAAAATGTCATAACACTTATCTTAACACATTGTGTTTTTTTGTGTCATGTGAGTTTTGTTAATGGTTTATTAAATATGCATTGGGCTTGAAAGTGGAAATTGATTGTGTGAATTGTGTATAGTTCAATAACATTTAAGCATTTTGAATTTATGAAGAAACGAGATGATATAATATCATGTATGAATTATGAAAGAACATTTAAGTATTGTGAATTGTGTATAATTGAAGAACATGTCATATTATTTGTTGTTTTAATAATCATAAAAGGAGATAATAAACGTAATTAAGTTAAGCAAATTAAATATTTGCATTTTTATTTTATTTATTATTGTCATTAGGAAATAAAATTTCAAATATTAATCCTATCGTATAAGTAACAAATACGCATTCATCATCTTATCTTATGGGTAGTTAAATGCAGTAGAAAATAATGTGTGAATTTATGAGAAAATACTCATTAGTTTATGAAATAACCTTTTTGTCAGATTGTCGCCTTGGGGTTACTTCAAAAATTTAACCAAGGATTGCATATAGCGCAACCTCGGGTCGTTCTCTTGAGGAACCAAAAGATGAAATTAATTTCCTAAGTAACTAGACGCAATGTAACCTAGAC
>JANITX010000210.1:33224362-33235459 GCA_027564395.1 Erythroxylum ulei | reverse complement strand
CTACTTTTCATTTTCACTTTCTCTTTGTTTATCATCAAAACTTAATCAATACGTAAAGTCAGTTTTGACTTAACAAATATCTCTCCCTTTTTTTTTGAAAAATTTGGGCAACACAACGACTGTATTTTAAAAATCTCAAAACTCAATCAAACACTTGGAAACAATTTTAAACGCACTTCTATATTTACATTAAAAATTCTACCACAACTTCTGGACTTTTAAGTCCACTTAAAAGCAATATCAACAACAGTACCAAAAGTTCATACATAAATCTTTTACAAACTGCAAGATAGTTAGGAGTTAATCTATAAAGTCATAAAGCATATCAACATAACCAATCTAATAAAATCAACTCATGAGCCACTATACCACAAAAGTACAAAACAGAGTCTACCCACATGCGATAATACCTTAAAAATGTCAAAAAACTGCACGATCCACACAAAACTTCAAGCTCGCTAAATTAACTTGCATGGTTGGAAAACAGAGGGAGTGAGTATACTATATACTCAGTGAGCAAGAAAAACATATACTGCAAATAGAACTCGATACACACCAAGGCAGTATAGATAACCTAAAAAATGAACATACATGAAATAGAAATACATAGGCCTAGCCTATGACTTGACGTATAATGGTTAGGAACTATATAGGCCTAGCCTATTAATCACTCATTCGGTGATCATAGGATCCAGCTTTAGTTCTCAAAAGTAGAAAAACATCACCTGTATAAATCAAATATCATTAGAAAACAAATCTTAGAATAAGCCAAAGCAATCATGTGTGTCATCACTAGTCGGCCAAACTAGTGTGCACACCCATCAATTCCCAGTGTTGGCTCGACTTTCTTCCATGGTGAGTCCATACTACAGTCGATAAGAGCATCATAACCTTAGGTGATGACCTCATCGGTGTCCGAATCGTAGGTGTGCAATCACCCGCAAGTCCCGTAGAAAGGTGTCAATACAGGGACTCGACTTTTGTGTACCAGTGTCAAGGGTACGGGTTGTTAAATCTGATTTGCCTAGCATACGATTGGCCAATCCTTACCTCACCAATCACAAAAATCATATAAAAATATCAAGTACAAAAATCAAGAAACGAACCATGCCTTTGTTTATCGATCCAACCGATAAAATGGAACCTTGCCATGGCTCTAAAATAAAAGAGAACACGTACACGCAACATACATGACTCGATTATGCATATGTAAATTCCAAAACAATATTTCATGCAATAAAAGTCATCTTTTACACTCCAAGTGCAAAGTTGTTAAAAAATGTAGTTTCAGAAAATAAAACATTGTCCTTTGGACTTTAAGTGCAGGTTTGTTGAAAACAATATCATTTCTCAAAATACGTAATAAAAACATCAGTTGCACTCCAAGTGCAAAAAAATTATTCAAAACAATGTTGTTTATTAAATACACAAGTATACTACGATCTATTTGAGATTCAGTTCTACTATACATTTCCTAGGTTCAAAATTCACATATAAGTCGTCATACACGTCTTGGGATGTCCTAATCTCATTTAAGAGATATGGTTTCGCCAACTCACCTCGAAAGAAGGTGTACAATTCCTTAACTTTAGCAATTCTTGGTAAGAGCTCCTTGATTCGCAGCTCTCGAGCCTTTATACATAAAAGAAATATACAATGTATTTACTACTCAAACGTATATCTCATATTTATACATCATCATATAAGTGTATAAAACTCAATATCACTATCTTTAAGCTATAAGATTCAGCCATTACTCATCAATTTGAGCAAAATTCAAGTTTACTCTAAGTAAACATGAAAGCTGCTTTCCAATGTATATCATTACAAATCCTTAAATCCTAAGCCAAGTTCACTTACACATTTTTTCAAACACCTAACGTGCATGACTTTCAAGTCATATTTTTAAGACTTTATCATAGTAATTCATCCTCCTATCTTATTATATAACAAACAATTCCAAACAACAACACCTTTCGCCACTTCATTCAATCCAATTCCCTTCATTTAAGCCATATTCATCATAATTATCCAACTTATTACATTAATTCATTCCTTCTCCCATTATTTCGACCAAGCCTCATCCAATATACTTCTTCTTCATTTTTCATCATCAATTCATATTATACATATACAATTAACACCATAGAATTCATTTAAATCATCAATTTCAAAAGATTTCAAAAATTCATAAACTTTCGCCAAAGAGAGGGCATTTCAATTTTGACTTAAGGAGGCTTCTCCATGACTCATTTCATTTTTCTAAACCATGTTTCATGTATATTCAAGCATGAATAACAACATATCTTAACACCAAACTCAAAATCATAATGTGGAGAAAAATGAGACAAAACTTACTTAAACCTTCCTTTGGTGATATCTTAAAATCCTTTGAAAATTTCTCAAATCTAATGATAGATTTGAGTTCCTTGATCCCAAATTAGCTTAGAACACCTTGATTTAGGAATGACTAGAACTTTTTTTTTATTTTGTTCCCTAAAGTTTTGAAAATAATAATAAAGCCCTATAACTTTATAAAATTACATACTGATCCTCCAATAATTTAAAAATTACATTTAAATCCTTTGTCTTTTAACAACTAGCAAATAAGCCCTTATGTACATCAACTTTTCTAATTAAGCTTTCTAAGTGTCCAACAAGTCTATAAATCATGTCTAATCACCTCTAACGCATTAGAACACATTTAACTTAACCACCATGGTCTTATCCATCCAATGGACTCAGTTTTACATACTTAGAAACTTATATGTTAGAAATCTTTAAGATTTCGCATATTGATGAACTATAAGTTCATGTAAGGGCATATAACATTATAAATCACTGACATATATACCGAAAAGAATTTAAATACATCCTTGAACTCATATATAACATGTATATATTAATATACAGCAGAATCTCCAAGTACAGAATAATATAAAAGGGCTTAGAGAGTCCGATGTTACATCTATATTCCAGCAACTCATACAAATAAAGGGAAAGGAGGACATTGAAGTCACTGTGAGAAAATCCATAAATAACAAAAATTATACAATGCCAATTAGATTTAGCAAAATAGACTTCCCTACATTTGATGGGTTAGGGGTAAGGAGTTTGATATATCGATATGAACAATTTTTCGCAATCAACCACATACCAAAAGAACTAAAAATGAAAGTAGCATCCCTGCACTTGGAATGAGTAGTGTATGAGTGGTATCAATTGATGATAAGGAACATAAATAGGGGAGAAGTGCTAAGGTGGGAAGAATTTCTAACAATTTTAAGGCAGGGATTTGATGAAGACATCTTAGAAGACCCAATAAGTTATTTGAAAGAACAAAAACATGAAGGGTTAGTGCTAGAGTACTGCACTCAGTTTGAAAGATATATGAACAAATTGTCACGAAAGGAAATCTACTTGATACGTTTCTTCCTGAGGGGTCTCAAATGGGAGTTGGAGTTCAAAGTTGAGATGATGGATCCCCAAACACTCCAACAAGCTTACAGACTCACTAGGAAATAATAAGCGATAATACTAGCTAGTGTGCTTGCATACTTTGGAAAAGGAGTGAAACTGTTGGAGCAGATGGGGGGAGGAGCGCTTTCTATATACAAAAATGTGAATCAAACAGTCACTCCAACCAAAAGCAATCTAGAGGTAGGATTACTTCTTGCACTAGGAAACCAAGAAAGCATTAATAAACCCAACTACAATAGGAATTTGTAGGGAATAAAATTAATGAACGGTGGAAAATTTGATGAGAAGTGGGTAGGAGGATTGTGCTTTCGGCGTCATAAGAAGTACACTCCAAGGCACAAATGTAAGAAAAGAAAGTTCCAACTGTTTATGGTGTAAGATGAAGAAACAACTGAAAGGGAAGAAGCGAACGAGGAGCAGGAGGTACCATTTAGTCCCAATATATCTTTAGAAGTGATATGGCATCTAAAGGAACAAATGGAGTTTAAATAGATGAGGCTCGTGGGAATACACCAAAAGAAACCCTTGCACATTCCCATTGATAGAGGAAGTACTCATATCTTTTTAAAAGAAAAAATGATTAGGAAAGAAAATGTAGATGTGAAAATACCACATTTGAACATTAAGATAGGAGGTGGCTTGAAATTGAGCTATAGACAGACTTGCAAGAAATTTACTTGGAAAATGCAAAGAATACAATTCACCAGTGATGCACTAATTCTTAACCTGGGAGGATGTGACACGGTCCTAAGAGTCCAATGGTTGGTGGTCCTATATTTAGTTTTTATTTTTCATTTCAATAATCCTTTTAGGCCTTAGATAACTTAGCTGAAGGGATCTACACCTCATATACTACATTCATGACCTGTGCATTTATGGTATATTGAGGGTTAAGAATTTGTAAAATCTGTCACTCAATTCGATCAACAAGTTTTTGGCGTCAATGTCAGGGAGCTAGCAAGATTAGTTTAATTTTTTTAGTTTAAGGCGTTTTCATAACTTTTGTGACCGCGCAATTGCATGAACATAAGAATTACTTGGAGTTTGAGTCAGATAGCCAAAACAATAGCGCTTGACATCACTCATTAGGGTGAGCAATCCAAAGAACTAGACATAAAGGGGAAGAGAATACTGAAGAAACCATGGCAAAGGAATTTCATCAAGAGTTTCAGCAAGGAGAAAACGAAAGGAACCAATAGTGGAGCCTTTATAAATTTCGTGAGACTGGGGTTTAATGCAAAACAACTTTGTTTAAAATTAAACCAGTTTTATTAAACATGCTGCAAACTAATGTTCAATTTTACAGACTGACTAATAAGGATCTTAACGCTCATATAGTCAATTTCTTGGAAATATGCGATACCTTTCGATATCATGGGATATCAGAAGATGCCGTTAAGATGAGGCTCTTCCCTTTCACACTAAGGGACAGAGCTAAGGCATGGTATCACTCATTAATTCCCACGAATGTTACAACTAGGGAACAATTAGTGCGAGCGTTCTTAGATAAGTACTTTCCCCTCACAAAGACGACATGGATAATCAAGGAAATAAAAAAGCTTCAATAAAGTGATGGGGAGTCACTTTAAAAGGCTTGGAAAGGTATAAAGATTTGCAAAGGAGGTGCCCTCAACATAACCTACTTAAGGAGCTCCTTTTACAAATTTTCTATAATGGAGTGAACCTACCTACCTGAGGCACCATTGATGCAGCATAAGGAGGACCTTTGATGAGGAAGACGATTGATGGCGTAAAAGAGTTGTTGGAATAAATGGTTAGTAATAGTTGTTTCTGGACAATGGATAGGAGTAGACAACTGACAACCTTTCACAAGCTAAATGAAGCTTTAGCTGTCGACCCAATCGCAGAAATGCAAGCAAAGATTGAATAAAAAATTATTGATCAAATTAAGCAGTAAGTTTTACAAATTCTTAACTCTAAATATACCACAAGTGCACGGATCATAAATGTAGTATATGAGGTGTCAATCTCGCAAGGATTTGGTGAACTAATCTAATTCTAAGTTATCTAAGGCCTAAAAGGATTATTAAAATGAAAATAAACACTAAACAAAAAGTAAATTCATGAATATGGATTAATTGAAAAATTAAATCATAAAATTATCACACAAGAAATCAAAATTTCTCACCACCAATTGATAATTGAATTTCAGTTAAGGAAGATTAACAAATTATAGTAGAGTGTATTTATCTTATCATTAATGCTAACTTACTCACATTTATGTTAATGTGGCATCGGTGTTAGACTATCGAAGGGTTGATTACTCTATCTCAAGTTATAATCACTAAGCCCTAATTAATAAACCCTAATTAAGTTACGTTATCGAACATGTAATCTTTATATTAATAATTAGCGCAAAACCTAATCAAATCTTAAGCATTCTATTAAACAACTGGGTTCTCACACGAGATCTATCTCCATATATTACCGATTTGATTATTTGCGTGGTCTATTAGGTCATTTAACTCTCATTAACCAACCTAATCATTTTGCATTTAGTTCACTCTCTCAATTTATTACCGAAGTATGCAATTACAACAAATAATCTCAACACCTAGATGAATTAATACAAAAATAACTAGATTAACATTAAATTAAGAACAAATCCCTAAAGAAAAGTTAGAACATCCTTAATTCAAGATTCATCATCATCAATCCTATCTCATACATCATATGAAGAAATCAAAGATGAAAGAAAAGAGTACAACTTGAAAGGATTGGAAGTGGAAGCACCCAAGGCAGATCCCCTTCTTGTCTCTTCTTTTCTCTCTACAAACTTCTTCTTCCTTAGCTTCTTCCAAAAGTGACAAGAATGGAAGTTGTCTTGAGTTCTTTCTTTTTTCCTTTTATATTATTTTATATTTAGGGAAAAACTTATGTTTTACCCGAGCCCTAAAAGTTTGAAATAATCCCGCAAAGTTGAGTTTTAGAAGTAGGTCCATGTTTCTGGCTTGCTAAAATGTTCTCTGTCACATTTGTGGTAAACAGGCCATGATCGTGGATCCCCCAAAATGGTCTTCTTCCGAGCTTCCTCTAAATCTCCTTCGTTCTTTAATATCTACTCTCAAATAATAACAAATACATCAAGGCACCTCAAATACATAAAATTAAAGCTTAATATCATGCTCTAACCCACTTAATACTCAAAACACAAATATACCAACTAACACAATTATAAAACTAAATATGGATGAATCAATTAACTAACAACTAAAAACGTACTAAAATGTCTGCTAAAACATCATGCAATCTACAACTATCAATGAGTAACCTTGGTAGGATTGATATCTTTATTCTTCTTAAAAGGATGACAAATGAAGAAATAATTATTCTTCTGTAAAGGATTGGATTGAGAGAACTGTGCATGATTCTCAGGGAAATATTCCAAAAACTAATCTCTCAAGACTTCATATGGTGGTGGAATATGAGTAAGCTCAAACAGAATTATAAGATTTGTGTAAGAACTAAAGTTGGCACAATATCTGATTCTTATGGGTAAAATCTGTAATGGAGATGCCTTGTAATAGACATTCATTCTAGTAAGAAGGCTAGGTAGATTACAGCCAAAACCTTGGTTAATAGCGCACAGTTAGGGAAGAAACGAATCCCTATTTTCCTTTTAGTAATAAGCCTAATCTTGAAGGAATTGTTATCAGCAATAGTAAAGTATTCGTCATAGGAACTTCATGCATCAAGATGTGATATGCTGGGCTTCATAATGCTTTTGCTTGATCCAGTATCTATAAACCCAATATCTTTAATGAGCTTATCATATTTATCTTGGAACAGTAATTGGATTTGAATATAGGGACAAAAAATAGGTTTAGGATCAAGTTTGAAACATTGTTGTTGTTGTTGTAACATGTAGAGAATCAGAAGTAGAGATAGCAAACGAGTTATCATCCTCATCAAAGGAATCAAGAGAAATAACAAACTTTGTTTCTACATCTTCACTTTGTTTTTCAATAAGATCTTCAAATATTTCCTTAATAACTTCAATGGAATCTAGGAGTCTGATATCCCTTGTGTCTTATTAAGACATTGACAAGCAAAATGTCCTAACTTTCCATAGAGAAAACAGTAATATGCCTTCTAGGCTTGAGGATGTATTCTTTTGAAGAATCTGACAAATCGTCATCATTTCTTTTAGCTAAAGGGCTTGTGGCCTTCCTTAGGAGACACATAGGATCTGTAGAACTTCTTGTGATGATGTTTCTTTTTTGTATGACATTCACAGTCCTTTTTCTCCTTACACTTGATCGTCAAATAAGGTTTTTTGAAGCCTTCTTTAACAGAGGACCACTTTTAATCATGTTTTTGAAAAAAATTTGTTGATCACATAACTTATCAAGAGAAGTTAAGGCAAGCTAATAGATTTCTCCAAGAGATATATCTTTCATATCTCTTCGAAGTGTAGCGATAGTCCTTTGTAACTCAGGCTGTAATTCTTCTAGAAGAGAGGAAATAAAAGTATAACGAAGAGTAACATCGTTGAATCCATTAAAAAGATAATAACGTTCTGTCATATGCTGAAAATGTTTCTTTTGGTCTCTTCTATCCAGAGAACAACACTTCATCTTAAAATACTCTTGTCTAACTTGTTTTTCAATAAGTTGAAAGTCAAAAATGAATTCTTTATGAATTACACCAAGTAGTTATCTAACAGATGCGATATAAATGTACTGCGGTTGTCGATAATGTAACATCTTGTTATCTAAATTAGGGTTAAAATGGTGTTCATTAGTGATTAATGAGAAATTGGGAAGCACAATTCATGCTCATGCATCATTGTATATTCATACATATGTGAATATTTATTTTGATACAAAAATTTGTACATGTTCATTGGCATTTTTCGAGTATAATTGATTTATAAATGCAATTAAAAATGCAAATTGTGGATTATTTGTGTTAAAAATTTATTTGGAGAGTGTTATTATTATTTCAACATTTTTGGTGAATATTAGAAATTTTCAAAAAATTTGGTATATTTTGGATATTTTGAAATTTTTGGTAAATTATTTTAGCTGAAAATTTATTTAGCATAAGATAAGTTGCAAATGAAGGAGCAAATGTAAGGTATAACTTTGTGATGAGGAATTAAGTAGAGGAGAGGAAGAAAATGGAAGAGAGTTGCTGCAAAAATGAGGAGACTTACGTGCAAAAAACGTTATTCTACAGTGAAATGGTGATAGTTGCATGTATAAGGTTCTGAACAGAGTATTTCATTGAACATCCCTCAGTCTTTTGCCTATAACTTTTTCATCTGAACTCCAAATGACTTGAAACTTGGACCAATGGATTCCTAGGACATTTTTCTTTCTCTTCATAAAAATTTAGAGTTATCTGAATTAATATGGAAGTGATTGATAGGATGAAAGTGTGGAAGTCTGCTGGAAAGTGATGAGCTAGAAATTTTCATGATCATGCTTCAGTTTTCTAATTATAACTTGAGTTGTAGATTTCGGAATGAGTTCTTTTTGATTCATATTAAACTAGAGACATATTTCTACAATATTTTTGAAGAGGTTGAATTTTAATTCTGTCTCTTTGATTTTCAAAATTGGCATGGAAGTGAGTTTTAGCTTAGGCTACTACCAGGGACAGAAATCATGTCCTGTGATTATTGAATAAACTGTATTGATTTGGGCCGAATTAGGCTAAGTTGTCTTCACCAAAGTTGTAGCTTATTCTCTTATCTTTAAATTGGTATAAAGTTTGAAATTTTTGGATGTCTGAACTGAAATATATGAGTGGAACAATTAGAGGGTATAATCATATGCTAGCCAAAAGTTCAAATGTGCACAGTCTAAGGTATTTTGTGCATAACTCGTTGAATACTGAATCAAATTGGATGATCTTAGAGTTGTTAGAAACTTAAGACACTGCATAACAACTTTCCAAAAGGAAGCATTACCTAATTTTGTCATTTACCCTATCAGATTAATTATGCAAAGTTAACCCAAAATTATGTGGGTAGGAAATCTAAAGTGATCAATTAGGTTATGAAATTGATTTCGCATTGTTTTATTTTGGTTCAAATTATAAGGACCAAATGATATTAATGAGGGCTTTGATATCTGATCGATTTAATGATAAGAATTACAATAAGATACCTGGAATTTGTCATTGAATATGCATTGTACATAGTTAGTTTACATGAATATGCATTAATGAATACAAAATGGTGCAATATTGTGATATGTGTATGTATTGTATGTATAGAGGAACACATTGAACGACCACATCCAAACGTTGCTGGGACATCTAGGCAATAGCTGTTTGGAGCATATAGTGAGTAACCTAAGATGGCCTCACCATATTGTTTAGTACATTATTGCACTGTATTGCAATCTTATTATTGATTTGGAAGTGATTGATAGGATGAAAGTGTGGAAGTTTGCTGGAATGTGATGAACTGGAAATTTTCATGATCATGCTTTGGTTTTCTAATTATAACTTGAGCTGTAGATTTTGTAATGAGTTTATTTTTAATTCATATTAAACTAGAGACATATTTCTACAATTTTTGGGAAGAGGTCGAATTTTAATTCTGTCTCTTTGATTTTCAAAATTGGTATGGAAGTGAGTTTTAGCTTAGGCTGTAGCACTACCAGGGACAGAAATCATGTCCTTTGATTATTGAATAAACTGTATTGATTTGGGCCGAATTAGGCTGAGTTGTCTTCACCAAAGTTGTAGCTTATTCTCTTATCTTTAAATTGATATAAATTTTGTAATTTTTGGATATTTGTGCTGAAAGATATGAGTTGTGCAATTAAAGGGTATGATCATGTACTAGTTGAATGTTCAAATGTGAACAGTCTGTGGTATTTTATGCATAACTCATTGAATACTAAATAAAATTGAATGATCTTGGAGGCGTTAGAAACTTAAGACACTTTAGAACAACTTTCTAGAAGGAAGTGTTGCCTAATTTTGTCATTTATCCTATCAGATTAATTGTACTGAGTTGTGTTAATTGTGTACTGGATTCCAGACAATATTTATCCGAGGCGTTTGATGCATGAGAATGATATTGGAAGTGCTACTTGAATGTAAATGCGTTTACCTAAATGATTTTTTTTTCTGATTCTCAACTGAAAGTTTGAATGCCGGACCTAGTCCGATGACCATTATTACTGTGACTAATATACTGTTATATTCCATGCACATGAAAGTGATTGAATTGATGACTGAATTGTGACATGCACTTCATTCCAATGCATGTAAGATAAAGGAGTTGTGACTGATGTGGCTATTGATACTGTTAATGATAAGAGCTTTAAGCTCCCGCATATGTGGTTTGAGCCTATGGCTCGTTGTGACCAATAAGTCACAGACTGACTGACTGAGCCCGATAATTCGAGATATATAAAAGCACACAGTCACAACAAAATAAAAATGAATGTGAGTCTCATACATGTCGCATTCGCATATAATTTGAATTCATTGAATGATTTGCAAAGTTGTATAAATTTTGTTATATGATTGAACTATGTATCTAAGAAATGATTTCTCTGTGATAGTATTTGATACTTGTTAAGTGGAGTTGAGCTGTATGATTACATGCTATAATTGATCTCGTTTTATGTC
>JANITX010000210.1:33190848-33202565 GCA_027564395.1 Erythroxylum ulei | reverse complement strand
CGAATGAAGAAGTTTGCGGATAAAAAGAGAACAGAAGAGCATTTTCAGGTTGGTGACTTCGTCTTTGTGAAACTTCAGCCCTATAGACAACATTCCGTTCAGCTGCGCAAAAATCAGAAGCTGTCGTTGAGGTATTTTGGCCCTTTTGAGGTTCTAGAGAAATTTGGCACAGTTGCTTATAAACTCAAACTACCGGAGGAAGCTAAAATTCATCCAGTATTCTATGTTTCTTATCTTAAGAAATGTGAAGGCTCTCCCAAGGAGCCGTACATGCCCCTGCCCTTGACAACAGTGAAAGAAGGGCCAATTATTTCTCCTTTGAAAATTTTACAACACAAATGGATCCTCAGTGCAGGCCGACCAGAACAACAATATCTCATTCAGTGGGGTTCGGATATAGCACCCACTTGGGAACTGAAATCCTACCTACAGCAGCACTACCCTGGCTTTGATCTTGAGGACAAGGTCAATTTCGATGGGGAGGGAATGTCACAATAGAAGAGCAAGAGCAAGCACCGAATGAAGATGTTAGGAGTGGCGAGCTGGCAAGTGATGATGGGGAATTGCAACCAAATGATGAGGTTGTTATGAGTGGACAGATGGTAGAAGATGCGCATGAGGAGGTACAACCAGAGGTACGTCCAGAGGCGAGGGTGAGGCGCAGTACGAGGATCAGAAAGAAATCGCTGAAGGTCAGAGAAAACGAAGATATATGAGTGGGTGGTATTGGGAAGGGGGTAGAGAATGATAAGACAAATTTTCCTTTCTGAATGTCTTTTCTTCTGGGTTCCCTCCCTCGGATTTCTTTTCTTTAAACGTTATATTTCCATTTACTTGTAACTGCTGCCCTAAACTTGTGCGGCTGATTACTTATCTAATATTAATACTTCAGTGGTCATTTCTTTTTTCTGAGTCTTCTTTTGGAATATACGCATTGTTGAAGTCATTTGCAGGTATTCGTGACATAGTCCAGTTATCATTTTAACATGGCATGTAGTGGTCCCAGGTTCGATCCATTTGGGGTCTAACTACTTGAATTTCCAGAAGACCAGCTATAAATTCCTTTCTCTTGGCAGTGGGGTCTCTGTTGCTATGCAAGATATAATACAAACTCTGTAAATTTTAAGTTACCATTACAATGGGAGGTGACAAAGTAACTAACATCCAATTCACAAATGGTCTTGAGCAGCTAAAATTAGGTGGTATGGGCACTGCAATCCTAATTCACAAATGGTCTTGAGCATGCTGGAACATGACTAATGAGCAAGAGCAAGGTATTGCCAGTCTACATATGAATCTTTTTATTCGTGTTTTATAGGAGGTCAATAGTTAAAAGTTATATCGATGAAAGAACAATTTTTGTTTCAATATAGAAGCATCACTGGATCATTCTTCCAAGGGAAAGCATGCTATCTTAGGTTCATATAATGGTTGTTCATTATACTTTTGTAGACAGAGGAGATACTTGGAGATCCAAAGACTTCAAGAAATGGCGGCATTTATTATTATTCTGAACGTGGTGATCGTCTGATACATCTCACTTTGGAACTGAAGCTAAGCTCAATGAAGGAAGAGAGGCAATTCAAGTGGTCCTGAGATTTTGAGGCTTCACAATTTTCAGTGGTGGTTGCAGTACTGCGCACAATAAATTACTTGCTGAAGATTAGATTAGATATATGTACTCATATTGATATATTAAACACTTATGATGTATTATTTATGTTAATTACTGTATTATGACATGCTTGGGAATTGCAATTAAATAATAAATTTTTTGCATTTATGAAATTCTTGTCATATATGAATAGTTATTAAAATTAATGATATACTAAAAAAATTGAAGAATTATTAAATAAATAAAATTTATAAATAATATTGAATAGTTATTAAATAAAAAAGATTTAAAATTTTTGTTATTTAAAAAATAATTATTAAAATTAAAAATTATTAAATTAATTATTTTTAAAAAAATTAAAAATAATAAAAACGTCGCGGAAGACAATCTGTGACGTTTCTAAAAACGTCACGAAATCTCTTACATTCTGCGACATTTAAAACAAACGTCGCAGATTCCTTCACATTCTGCGACGTTTTAAAAACGTCGCTGAATGTAAGAGATTTCGTGACGTTTTTTCAAAACGTCGCAGATGGTCCAAACTTTTAGTGACGTTTTTATAAACGTCGCGGAATGTTAGTATTTTTCGTGACGTTTTTCATAAAACGTCGCAGAAACCTTTTACCTACACCACATTCTGCGACGTTTTTTGTGACGTTTTTTAAAACATTGCAGAATGTATTCTGTGACGTTTTAAAAACGTCGCAAAATGCCTTATTTTCTTGTAGTGACATACGACAAAAGCTTATTGTTATATCTGTTAAGAATATATGATATCTTGATTAATGAATCAATCTTTGAGTAGATATATGATACTGTAACCTAGGTAGTATCTTACATTTTAATCTCCTTTTATCTCATTTACTTCATTTTATTACAAATGAATTCAATTTTCTTCTTAAGAGTTAGTAGCCACACATTTTTTCTTATGCAAATTACCAATTAAAATGACCTTTCTCTATTCTAAATTCTTTTAAATTGAATTTAGTTTACTTTCCTAAAATTGTCTTATAAGATCAAATCAAACATAATCTTTTGATAATATTCTAAAATAGCAATCTTTTAATTTAATTCTTAAGAATAAGGCTACGGGTACTATAAGGCTCATTTAACCTCTAAGGTCTTACACAAAATAAGTTGAGATTTTATTACTTCCATTAATCCCTTTCCATAGTCATTTTTGCACACATATTAAGAGTCATATGTTATGGTATTAACTCTTTTTCATTTAGAGCGTGTGTCTTTTATTAATATAATACTATAAAAATATTAGTAAAAACATACTTAATGTTTAACATGAATTTATTTATCTATTATTAAATTCATTTTTATGAACTCTTAACTAGCAATTTAAGACATATGCAGTGACCATATGATCACTCTAAACTAATTTCCTTTTGACTCATGATCTAAGTCTACATTTGTAGTTTAATTTTCTTGCTCTTGCTCTCAATTATCACCTTGTTAACAAACTTAAAACCTAACTTATCTCCAGTCATGATAATTACTAGAGGTGATTGCCTATATGAGAGAGCCAATCTTTCGTCTATCTGACATACTCTTTTGTTCATACCAAAAATATGTCATGTAAAATATACACATTTCATAATAAAGTACTATGTAATGCTTATTACTTAATAAAGAATGTCAACTCATATTTGTATTTGAACATGACAATACACTAAATGAACATATATAGAGAAATGTTAATTAATTATATTTCAATATCTATGTAATCTTATTAGCTTGACATGCTAAACATATGTATCTAGGAAAATTTTAGTTTAGTGTAATATCATAATGTCAAATTTAATGGAATAAAAGTAGATAGTACTCTCTGATGGAAGCCATTATGCTAGTGATTTAGTTTTGCTCAACTTCGTATATAAAGGTTGAAGTTTTCCTTATGACCTTTATACAATATTTCATTTTTTAAATTATATCTCTCATATAATTATACTTGGTATTTAAATCTTTGGTTTTACACTAAAATATGATGCCTTTAATATAAGTGATTGTTGCTTAACTATCATAGATGATCATTACTAAACCAGTCTCGCTTTTAGTGACTCCTAAATTAAGCAAGAATCTTTTACAGAACACATCGTATTGTACTGGTGCTAAAAATACTATAAATTAATTTCTACGCATATAAGGTAGGACATGATTATTTCTTACTAAGAAAACAAATAAAGAGGTAGATTTTCTCATTTAAATATTCTCCCTAATTTGCATTTATATGTCTTTGTATACATAGATTGTTGTCTAACACAATGCATAATTAATAGTACCTTTTAGATACCTCAATATACTCTTTACTATTTTTCAATGTGCTTTCCCTAAGTTTAATTGATATCTACTCACTATTCTAATAACGTAATAAATATCTGACCTTATACACACACTACGAGAAATTGTATTTTTAGTAAAAGTAAAAGTTATCAATAAAAGCAGTAATATTTGTCACTATTATTAATAGTGTTCAATATTTGAAGTCGTCACCTCCCGTCACAAATACCTCTATTACTAATGAAATTGTGACTAATTTAAAAAATGTTCACAATTATGCAAAACTTTTTTGACACTAAAGCTTGTTAAATGCGTGAAAAAACTATATGGTCACAATAACTTTAAATATTTGTGATAAGTTTATCGTAAAAAATAATATAAAGTAGTGACGAATTAAGTCGTAACACTATTTCATTTTATTGTGAAATAATTGTCGACACCAAAATCTATCAAATGTGTGACAACACTATACAGTCACAACAACTGTATTTATTTATGACAAGGTTTTCGACACAAATAATATAAAATAGTGACGAATAAATTTGTTACGATACTTCATTATATTGTGACAAAATTGCCGAAACTAAAACATATGGGATTGTGTGACAACACTATATGGTCACAGCAACTTCACATTTTTATGACAAGTTTGTTGATAAAAAAAAATATAAAGTAATAACGAATGAAGTCGTAACAGTACTTTATTTTATTGTTACAACATTATCGCCACTAAAATAATTATAAATATTGACAAAATATGTTGGATCCCGCTTGATTCCGGAACCCAACTCTTACGAAATCATCATAAGATGTGAGCGTGCATATTACCTTGAAGGGTTATTGCATTGAACTCTCATAAGTCATCATCAGTTCATCTTCATTCTCATAACATCCCAAAAATTTCCTCACAATTTGTTCAATGGCATGCCCATACAAATCAGTCACTGTGCTCAAACTCATTTCTCCTAATTTGTGAACAGAATTTGGAAATCTTCAAACCAAAATTTCAATATGATTTCTTCAAAGAAATTGCAACTCTAGGTCTCTAGTTTGATTTGAAGCAAGAATCATCTCAATCGGAGCTTTACAGCTCAAGATATACTTAAAAAGCTAAAGCATGTTCATACCCCAATTATGCTCTCCCAACTGACCCCTCACATTCTCTCCCTCAAACTTTTAACAATCACTTCTAAAAGATAAAAATATTTATGGAGAGATAGATACCTATGTTAGGAATCCATTGCTTTAAGAATCACTTCATTTGGAGGTCGGATGAGGGAGTTATGACCAAAAGAATCCAACATAATTAAGTCCTCAATCATGCAGTAACATGTCTTAGCGCGATTGCTATAACTTTCAACATAGATGTCTTATTGAGTTCGTTCTTGACGGTTGGAAAGTAGACTTCGAGATCTACAACTTTTATGAAGACCACAAAGCGATATTCTACCTCCAAAAGGGTCAAAAATCATGATTTATTGAAGCTATCCCGTGAATGTTCGTTTAATGGACATGCATGTCCGTTTAACAGACATAGACTGGCTTAAAAGCCACTTTTCACCCGAGAAGGTCCGTTAAACGGACCTAAAGTCCATTAAACGGACATTGGTGAGGTAGGGGGACCTTTTTCACCCTAGAAGGTCCGTTAAACGGACCTAAAGTCTATTAAACAGACATAAAGTCTATTAAACAGACATTGGTGACCCAAAACTCCTTCCAAAGCGTCTCCAATGCTTCCTATATTCAATATAACATCATATTCACTCGTAATCTTCCCAAATTCAACTCTTCTAGTGCCAAAATCACTTCATATCAATTCAAACACCAAATTAATCTCATAAAACTCTTAAATCTCATCTCATTTGATTCATCAGATTCACAAATTCTTATCCTTTTCCATAACTGTCTTGTGCATATATTCCCTGCATCCTCACATCTTGTAACACTCATATCTTTCCATTCCGATATCCAAAAATTACAAACTTTATATCATTAGAAAGCTAGAAAGATCATATACAACTTCCAAGAAGACAATTTTGACCAGTTCTACCTAAATTATTCCAGATTTTCCCTTGAATTAGTTCACAGAATTTACCCTTGTGAAAACTTGTAAAATCTTCCCAACTTTACTTCCTCTATTACAATATCATTCATAACAAATCAACTACCGATTGGTATTCATCAAACCCTCAACCTCAATTCATTTGACTCTTCAAATTCAACCACATCTCATCATTCATAATTTCTATCTTTCTTTTCCATAGCAACTCACTTATATTTATATAGCAATTCATATTCAAAGTTCATCAACTCAAATGGATAGCTTCTTCAATTATATCTAATTTTAACTCACATCATCCATACATAATTCATATTTTCAGTCCATACACAAATTCGCATTCCAAAATCCATACACAAATCCATATTTCATTAACATCGTAAATTAAGAGTTTACAAACTTCAATGGCATTTCCAAGCCACAATACAATATCAATATCAATATCCAAAATACAAAATACAAAAGATGAAAAACCCAATAATTTCTTGAAATACTTCTGAACCTTTGTTTTACATAAACTATTCCAAAACACAACAAAACATGCAAATTCAGATGTATGCCTTGATTCACTTTCACTTGATCTCTTGCTCATCACTTGAATAGGGGAAAGAGAGGGGGTGAGCTCGAAAGCTCGTAGGTAACATGTTTATAATAAATAACAAGCAAAACCATTCAAAAAGTTCATTGTCATATAAAAATGACGCATCGTATGTAGTTGTTGCCTTGATTAATCGGTTTTCCTAATTCGTAATGCTACTGCCTAATTAAATTTAGAGATCGTATCCTAGGTTGTTAGGTGGTTAGGTTTAATTAACGATCGTATCTTAATTAAACAAAACTTAAGGGAAAACTCGAGTTAATTTTTAACCCACGATTAATAGTTTCTAGGAAAGGTTAAAGAACAAAAAATTAATAAAATATGCTTAACTAGGGTGTAGGCCGAGATTGAACCAAAGAACCAGGTCCCTACCGAATTCCCCACTTTTATCATTTTTTTATGTTTTCTTTAATTTGTTTTTATTAGTTAGTTTTACTTTATTTTCTTCTTTAAAAATCCAAAACCCCCCATTAAGTATAAACACCGGTTAATTTCATTTCTTAAACTTCACACACACTCTCTGTGGGATCGACCTAGACTCACCACTGTTACAGTAGTAGTCTAGTTATTTTAATTTTGATTAGCGTTATGACGTGCGGTCAGTAGACACCCAAATGGATGGAACATATTTTAGATTCCTTCGATAATCTTTGGGTTCTTAAAAACATATAAGAGCGTTTACTGCTTAAAACAATACTTCCAATGCTTAAACTTCTACCAAATTCAGGCTCTTCATATGAAATCAAACTCCATAAACAACATCTGAAGTATTAAAAGTATTGGGAGGGAAAACATTCATCTTCCTCATACCACACACATGAACCAAAAGATAGAGAGAAGATGAAAATACCTTCACAAAATATACCGAAGAAGACGCAGCAGTTTGACGGAGAACACGCAGATGACAGACGACGGAGCAGATCTGGAGGAGGAAGACCAAAGTAAACAACGCACAGGTGGGCCGAGAAAGGAACTCGGGTAGAGGTTTTAAGAAAACCAAAACCACATTATTTAGTTAGCAAGCGGAATGTTTTAATTATGCCAACAATGACGCTTTTTTCAACAAAACATCACGATTTCTATTTCGCGACGTTTTATTTATAAAACATCGCAAAAAGTGTTACAAATCCTCAACGTTTTCATAAAACATCATGAAAATTTTGAACTTTTCTTGACATTTTTTAAACGTAACGAAAAGTCTTCACAATCCGTGACGTTTTATCAATAAAACGTCACGGAGTGTGTGTATTTCTTGTAGTGATTTCCTAAAAACTAATATAAATTTAATTCTATAAAATGATTACCACATAAATTATAATAAAATAGAATCTTAAATCGTATCTTATTTTGAAACTTGATTCTCATCTTGTTGTATCCTTTCAACCGTTTCCAAAATTGATCTATCTCAACCACCTTAGTTGCACAAGTGTCTGGCATCTAACGATATCTATATAATAGGTTGAGATCTGTAACTCTTATAGAAAGGGTTAAAGTAAGAAGTGCTAGCTTTATTAAAGATTAAACCTATTTATAATAGGTTTTGGACATATTAGTAATTTAATTGAAATTAAATTCTATTTTCAATTAAACTTTAATTAAAATCATAAATAATTATTATTAAATACCAATTATGTCCAAATAAGATTCAATATTTTATATTGATCTTTATTTATTAAATATCTCATATTTAATCGTAAAGTTTCTTAAATTTTACAATCAAGTCCAACTTGATTAAAATATATTGTTCTCTACAACTTGTTCTTTATGTGACCCATTATGTTTCCAATATGTTGGTAATGATTATAAATTCTAATTCTAATTCATAATTAGAATTAGATAAATTAAATTTTCTTTTAATATATCTTTAATTCTCCAATTAAACAATTTATAATCATAAATCAAGATTGGTTTCTAGCAATGCATCATGACCACCCAAATATTTAAGAATGTCAAAGTGGTTTTGATTAACCTTTCTGTGCATGATTTTTTCATATAATTCAATCATTTCATTATACAATTTTTGAGTTAGACATAGAGCATAAAATTAATATCTACTCTATTTTGAGTCCAATTATATTAGTTCTCCGTCATTAGCTATTGATTTAATTAATGACATTTGTAAACTATCTACAAAGCGTCATTCCACCTTAGCTAAGGATTTTCCGAATCAATAGTAATAAAAAATAACAGAATATTCTCCCTAATCATTTTAGGGTGATGAATTCTATTTTGATTACACAACTACCTCCATATAATTTATGCTATATCTAATGACTATTGATTGTACGATCAATGATTAGAATAGGTCATAAGTAGAATCAAAATATAGCAATTCCTATACAAGGTAACTTTGGAAACCACTTGTCAAAGGATCACTTATACAATCATCACAATAAGAATTTCCATAGACATATAAGTAATGTGTCCAATGGATTTCTTATATCGGGTCTATTCAGTGGGCCTATTCTCTAACAAGTACCTACACGTTTGTTTAAGTATTTTCATACTTTAGTCTATGAGATCGAGTACTTCCTTCTTAAATAAAAACATAATGTGTACTAGCCTTTTTACGTTATATTAATATTCATTCTTAATTGAACAAAGAATAGGAGCAATTTAGGAATAATACATAAATGCAATATAAATCTCATAATTATAATATCATTATAATTTCATTTGCAATGTATAATTATCCCATGGACTTTATCATATACATCTAAATATATACAAGATAAAAAATGTCTGTGTTTGCTATAGAGTTAATGCCTAAATTACCGTCTTCCTTAAGAGTACAAACCTATGGCCATTTAGGTTAGCCATAGATGAATTAACTAACTTACAAGATCATAAAAGGATCTTTAGGATCCTCTCAATTGAGTTAATCATATTCTTGGGAAGAAATAAATGACAATTCCTATAGATATAATGATTATTAAGAACTAAAATGATCAACTAAAATATGTTTACATAAGAAAGGTATTTATTATTTCAATTTTGTATTCTTGTGTGAATTGAATTAAATAGGGGCTAGCAACCACTCAAGGAGACTCTTTTAGATGAAAATGGTATTCCCAAGCACTTAAATGAAAGCTCTAAGTATTTGAGTCTAGTTAAGTCAAAGAGTTAGGAAGCCATTACCTTTGAACTTATAAAGAGATATATATTGCTTTTGCAATTATTAATAAAAGCCTCGAGATCCTATTAAACATGTGTAGATAATCCATCAAAATTTTAACTGATCTAGGGTTAAGGCCATATAGTAAAATAAGATCATATACAAAAGATAATATTAAAAGCTTTAGTTTCTTACATTTATGATGTTGTTTAAATATTTTCCCTTATTCCATATTAAATGCAATTACATTTTAATATATATCACAAAGAAGCAAAGGGGATAATGGATCTCCTTACCTTGAGCCTTTGGCTCCATTGAAGTCCAAGGTGGACTTCGCATTTATCATAATACTATAAGAAGGAGTAGTGATACATTGTTCCAACCGTATAAAGAATTGATAAAGAAAGCTAAAAGCTATTAGTATGTCAAGTAGGAATCTCAAGTTGATTGAATCAAAATCTTTATAGATTCAAATATTCATTAAGCTTTTAAGAGATCTTTTACTTTATTAGCTCTTGGATAGTTATTCATCACTTAGACTCTAGGAGGATTGTAAAGAATGAACAACAAACACTTATAGACGTTCTTAATGGCTTGATCACTGAGATGCCACATAGATTTTATAGTTATCAAGTCTCTTTGGCCTTCAATATGCTCAACCATGACTGCCATTAAAGGAAAATCTTGGAAAGCATTCACTTTACTCAAAGATGCTAATCTTTTGTTCTTATTGCCTTCAACCTGATTTTAGGAAGGAAGAAAAAAATACAATCCTTTCACCGAGTGAAATCTACATTCTCTTAGATAATTGACTTGACAACTTGTGATGCCTAGATTTTAGTAAATCTTGTGATTAGAAGAAAAAAATTTATATATCAGAAAACGTTAAATTATCATTAATAAAATTGAAGCGAGTATAATTGTGAAAGTCTAGCTAAATACTCAGCAGTGTAATTGTGAAAGTCTTAGCTAAATACTCACCTGTTGCCATCCATTAAAAGGTTTAAAGCTTGAACATTGCCTGAGCTGCAACGCAGAAAATAAAATGGAACATAGAAATTTGGAAAATTCGGGAATATAGAAAAAAATAAATGGTGGGAGAGAATCCAGTACCATTCTTGAAGATGGATTCGTGTCTAGGAGTTTTTTTATTTGGAAAGCATTAAAAAAGATGAGGCCTTGAAATAGTAAAGCCCATGACAGCTTCAGCGATTGTTATGAACTCAGAGAACTTCAACTCTCACCACATCAAGACACATTTTTGGTGATGAAAAATTTCGTTGCTGAAAGACCAAAATTTGTCGCAAATTTTTTTAAAAAACAGTAAAAAAAATTATCACACGAATAGCTGTCAAATCTCGGTAGTAAATAATTATCTGCGATATTTTCACAAAATCATCGCACAATATATTTTTCTCCGATCATGGATCTGTCGTAAAAATAGATAAGCGAGGATAAAACAAATTATTGCGAATGATGTATTGCGACGTTTTTATTTCGTGGCTAAATGTGATTAGCTTCGTTAATGTATGTTGGATCCTGCTTGTTTCCAAAATCCAACTCTTCAGAATACCATAATCCTGAGCGTGGTTCCTTGTAAGCTCTTTTTAACCAACATCGATTCATCATCTTGCTCTGATACTAAATGTGTTGGATCCCGCTTAAGTCCGAAATCCAACTCTTGCGAAATCATGAAACGTGATCTTCATCATTACTCCTTATTTCTGGATTTCCAATACTCTTCAGAAGCATGAGACGTGTGTGTATTACCCTGTAGGGATAATTCATTTAACCCTCATAAGCCACATCGTTCTCATAACATCTCAAGCCACAAAGGGTGAGCCACACAGCGAAATCACAATTGACTTCTTCAAAATGGTAGTTCTTAGTCTCTAGTTTATTTGAAAACAAAAATCACCTCATTCGGAGCTCTATAGCTCAAGTTATGCTTAAAAATCCACAGTATGTTCATGGCCTAATCATGCTCTCCCAACTGACCCCTTACTTTCTATCAATCAAACTTTTTCAATTCAACACCAAT
>JANITX010000210.1:33157113-33174953 GCA_027564395.1 Erythroxylum ulei | reverse complement strand
CCCTTCATTCCCATCCACAGGTGATGAGAAGAAGATCGGGTGAAAGAAAGTGAAGGGTTTTGTTTGTATGTGTTCATATCGTATCGTTTTGAGTTAGATTGTTGTTGAGAATTTTGGGAGTTGTGTATTTTTGTATCTTTTGTATTCGGATTTTGATATTGATGTTGAAATATGGCTTGGAATGCCATTAAGATTTTGTAAGCATGTATTTCATGATGTAATGAATTATGGATTTGTGTAGGGAATTAGAATGTGAATTTGTGTATGTGAACTAGTGTATGGGATTGAGAATTATTGAAGTGCTATGGGATATGAATGTGTTTGATTGTGTTGGGATTCCGGACAGGAGGTCCGATGAATTGTGATGGTTGAGCTGAATATTTGAAGTGCTAATTGTTTGAGAATTGATGGTATTTAATTTTGAATGTGTGCGATTTTATGGAAATGAAAAGTAAGAGTTTAAAATGATAGGATTGTATAAGAAGAATCTTATGAATTGAGTTTTGAATATGGATGATTTTCAAAAGGGAAATTCATGGTTTTAAATGAAAAAAAAAATTTATACCGACTTGGATTGGTTTAGATCAGGATCATCTTATAGTTTTCCAACGAGACGTTTTTCTAAAATAGTTGTTTTCGGATATCGGAGTTAAGTATTTGTCTTTAAGCGTTTTGTTTTCTTTGATTCCGAGCCTTTCGATTTCTTTGTTTCCTTAAGAATTCGATTTTCTTTGGTTTTCGCACGCGCTTTCGATTCCTTCGCTTTTTGATCTGATTTGATTTTCTTCGGATTTCGCGCACTTTGACTTTCGCTTTGATTTCCGTCCGTTCATTTGTTTTATCGTTTGGGCCACTTTCGCTTTGTGATTCGTTCTTCCGCTTTCACCCCTTTTGTTTTTCTATTTTTTTATTTTTGATTCCGAGGTTGGGTTCCGGAAACGGGTCCCAACATAAGTGGCATCAGAGCGCCAGTATTAGGATCTTATATGGGCGCATTTGGTGAGTGCTTAATTGATTATCCGGAAACGGGTCCCAACACATAGGGACATTGATATGTGCTTAATTGATTATACATATATCCCACAACACTTAGTGATTAATGCTTTGAAATGTTTAAGAAACTCATTTTAGTTTATATTTGGTTTTATGTACAATTTGGAATCATAAGAGCCAATGTGAGTTAAAAGAACATTCTTTGGCCATCCTTTGATGTTCACACTCAATTTTCCTTTTAGAACAAGAAGGAGATGGATTGAGGTGAAGATGGGATAAGAAAATTCAAGGAAATAAAGCTATCAAGATGATTTGAAAGATACACAATCGTGTATTCATATGTAAGATGCAACGTCTCAATTCCCAACTTAAATAAGTCAGACAGGTCAGATGGCGGGAACTATTAAGCACCTGGAACCATAAAGTGAAGAGGAGCAACCATCTTAACCTGAGGTGTACCCAAGGAATGTAATGTGGAAACCTTACGGAGCGAAACGGTGCTTTAGAATCTTGAGAGGAATACTCAAGGGTTTGCTTGTGACGAAGAAGTTAAGAAGGAGCTTGAAGGAAAAAAGGATATATAATTTAGCTTAAAAGTAAGTATTGAATCCGTAATTGTTGTTGAGACTAACTCTTCACCTTTACCTAGCAGATTGGAGAAATTAGATAAGGAGAAGAAGGGTGAAGAGACATTTCAAGAATGTAGGGACTCAATAAATATTAAGATTTTAAAGATATGGAGGACACTAAATATCAATTTTCATCAACTTAGACCTTATCCTGAAGAACCTCAAGTGGAGAAAGCACAAAGTGTGACATATGAATATCATAACTTTGTCATATGATGAGCAAAACAAGGAGTTGAGCTAGCTATAATAAACAAAGGCGCTTCTTGGGAGGCAACTAAAGGGAAGTTTATTTCTTTTCCTTTACATTTTTGCAATTTTTAGGATATGCATGTGTATTTTTAAGTTAGTTTGTTTCTTATGTGTTTTTAAGTTTTCAAACAAAAAGAGGGAGAATCAATACAGATAAATAAACATTTTCTCTTTTTCTATTGTGTCTAGGATTATATAGTAATAATTAGAGAGTGAATTGATTAGAAAAATTCATGGCAACTTGAGCATGTACTTTTACTCTTGTTATTGGTCAATATACATTATCTTTAAAAGAGTAGTGACTAGTGGTAGATACAAGCTAGTGAGATTCTGATCCTTTAAAGACTGACAACTCCATATTAGTTTTAGTATCTTTTGTTTATATGTGACCTTCATGACATGTACATCCAGATTTTTCTTTGATTTTCTATTCAAGACCACATTTTCATCACATGCGTTAACATGGAAATGATATAGGCATTTTTTGTTTCATAAGCTACATTAGCTAAATAACCTACCTATTGATATGAATTCTCTATTTGTTAAAAGCCCCTTGAGCCTTATTTACCTTTCCTTTTTTGTGCTAATCAATTTATACACCTTAAGCCTAACCAAATGTCCTATCCAAGCTTTAAAGCTAGTGGAGCATTTGTTGATTGTTGATGATTATGGATGCACAATAGTATAAGTGTGGGGGTGTACATATCTGTGGATTGGTTATAATTGTTGGAATGTCATTTTATCTCTTATCAATGAGTTCCAATATTGATGTAGCTTCTTTCAATTTTTACATTTATAAAAAAGAAAGAAAAAGATAAAGAAAAAGTTTTAAATAAAAGTATCAAGGAGGAAATGCAATTCTTTTGAAAAGTTATTCATAATTTGATTCTCCTCCTAAAGTTGTATGGAATGAGTGATTTGCTTATGATGTAAATGAGGGAGATGTGGTTTTGAAGGGTCACTCCTTATAATTTCATTATGTAATGTTTATCATCGATTTTTATGAGTGATTCCTTCTAATTGGTTATGTTTCAGGTGATTTATGGTGAAGGACTTGAATTTGAGATGTGAAACATAGCTTTTTCATTCATCATAGCTTATACATATAGTTTTAAGTGAATGATGGTTTTTGCACTTGATGTTACATTGAGTGTTTTTCTTGCTTTACTAGATTTGATGGATTTTTTGCAAAATTATCCAAGTACATATCACCTTAACTTTTACCTACATTACAGCCTTAAAAAGTCCTTTGATTTATGATTATGCATGTGAATTCTAGTGGTGGAGAAATGAAATGATATGCAAAGTTGTGGAATGTCTTAATCATGAAAGGTAATTGCATGTATCTATGGGTCAATTCTATTTACACACATATTTTCTAAGTCTACCTGTGAGATCCCCATATTGGTTGGAGAGGAGAAAGAAGTACGCCTTATAAGGGTACGAATACCTCTTCCCTATAGATGCATTTTCCTAGATGCAGGAAGAGCAAAACCGTGAGGGCCTTGTCTCGATGGGTAACACAAAGCAAACAATATCTGTGGGTTGATGGTATGGGTTGTTGCACTACCTCTAGATTGCTCAGTTTCTAAAGGGAATGATTATTGATTGGTCATGAGTAGAAGCACTGAATGTTGATTTCTTGTCAAGGTTTTGAAAGTTATTCATTTTTTCTTATGATTATCTATTCTTGGGAAATATGGAAAATGAGTAAGTGTTTTAGTTTGTGAATTTTATTTTATTGTTTTGCCTAAGGATGGTCAAAGGTTAAGTGTGGGGGGAATTTGATATGTACTTAATTGATTCTGCATCTATCCCACAACACTTAGTGATTAATGCTATAAAATGTTTAAGAAACTCATTTTGGTTCATATTTGGTTTTAGGTACAATTTGGAAGCATAAGAGCTAAAGTGAGTTAAAAGTGTTGAGCCAATTTTAATTCTATAGAGCCCTCAATGTTCTGCAAGTGCACGGGTCGTAAGCGTAGTAGTTGAGGTGTTAGTCCCACGAGGAATTAGTGAACTAAATGAATCCTAACTTAGTCTAATGTCTAGAAAATAGTAATTAAAATGAAATAAAAACCAAAATAGAAATTTAGGCAACTGAATATGGATCGATTGAAATTTAAATTCTAAATTAATGCAAGGAAATTAATTTTGAACACAAACAATTGACAATCGAAAAATCAAACAAGGAAGATTAACCAATTACGAGAAAAGGGGATTTATCATATCATCAAATGATAACTTGATTACTTTTGAGTTAATCGATATTGGTCCTATAATTCCAAAGGTTGGATTATTCTCTTTCAAGTTCTAATCATTAAAACCTAAATCATAAGTCCTGATTGAATCAAATTATTGAAATAGCAATCTCTCAATTAACAAATACAGCCCATATTCTAATTAGATCTTAAGCAATCTAATAGACAATCGTGTCCTCACACGAGATCTCTCTTCATATAAATTACTGATTTGATTGTCTTTGTTATTTATTAGATTATTGACTCTAATTATCCAACCTAATCACTTTTCTATCAGTTCACCATCTCAATTTGTTACCGAAGCATGCAAATACGACAAACAATCACAATATCCAATACATTAACATCAAAAGCAATCAAATTAACATTGATTCATCAACAAATCCCAAAAAGAGTTTAGAACATCCTTAAACACAAATTCATCATCCTCATATATATCTTATACATCAAATAAAAGAAATAACAAGATAAATTGAGAAAGTTAACTTGGAATGGACTGGGAGTGGTAGCAGCAGCAGCAACTCCTTCTTCTTCTCTCCCTTTCTCTCCTTTTCCTTGGTTCTTTCCAAAAGTGGCAAATGGAGGATTCTTGATTAGGACATTTTGTTTTCCTTTTAGGGTAAAAACTATGTTTTACCCAGGCCAAAAAGTCCAAAATGACCCCCCAAAAATAGAAATGGAAGTAGATCCTCATGTCTTTGTTATGCCTATCACGATCGTGGCACGTATGTCATGATCCTGACACTTGAAATTGAGCTTCTATCACTATCGTGACCTAGTGCTGTTTGGTTTCTATCACAATTGTAATAAGGATGTCACGATTGTGACCCTAACTGGCTGCTTCTGTCATGATGGCCCTAAGTCATCCTCCAAGCTTTCTCTAAACTTCACTTATCTTCTTTACCTGATCTCAAACATTAACAAACACATCAAAACACCTCAAAAGCACACAATTAAAGCTCGATAACATGCTCTAAACCACATAAACACATAAACATATAATCACACTGACACAATTCTAAACCTAAACATGCACAAATCATCTAATTAACAATTAAAAACACACTAAATCACTCACTAAAACATAATGTAACCTATTACTACCAACATCCCCAGACTTAAAATTTTGCTTGTCCTCAAGCAAAAACAAAACACGAACACACCAATTAATAAGACATACAAGCACATAAATGCAATGATGATACAATGAATTGAACTTCACGAAACTAATTTAACTTTAAACATAACCCTTCAAGCTGCTCTAATTTATTAACTTATGCAATTAGTGACTAAGCACTATAGGCTAAATATACATATTAATCAAAACCTTAACATTATATTCACTCACCCTTGACACTTGCATACACATATTGATAAGCAGTAATCAACTGAAATTGCAAACATTACTAAGTAGCTTTTTATGAAAAATCATACTATTAACAAAGATCAGTAGGATTTACTTATTAAAACACCAATTTTTTAAGTTTATTTAACATTTATTTTGACATGAAGGCAAACATTTGCAATGAATGTCCCTTGATTACTCAACTAATTCATGCTTTTATTAATAGGCTTGGTTGAATTGTCATTATAACCTTTTAATGCGAAGACAAACGTTTTTTATGAATGTCCCTTGATTACTTGGCTACATCATATTTTCAACTAGCTACTAGTTCTATTCATAACCGAAAGGTTGGCGAAATAGTTATTTGCTTAATAAATAAACATATTTTTTCATATTTTATTGCCTACCTAATTTCTTTAACTAATCATTTTTATGAAAAATACTAACAACATTGCTTATTCAATTGTCATATGATTATAAATGTATGTAACAAATTTTCTAAGGTGAGCAAATTAACGTCAGATCCTAATTAACAAGCTTATTTAACTAAAGATACCTAGAACACAAATTACCTATAGTAATATATTTTTACAACTTAGAAGTCTATGTTCAAGGCTAAGCTAATTCTGTTCAGTCTTAGCCATTAACACATCCATACGATTCACACTATGAAAACCTAAGCAAAAACTAACATACGATGTGTAACAATCACACTATAAAAATAAAAAGAATAGTGCACACCTTCCCACACTTGGCAAACACATTGTCCTCAATGTGAGAAGAACAAACAAAACGTAAGGTGGGAATAAAACAAAATAATAGGAAAACATAAAAATAAATAAAAGACAAGGGTTAGAGCATGCGATTGAGTTGGTGATGGTGGTGGTGTCGGAGGTAGAATCTCCATGTCTTGAGCAACGAACTGTTTGTAAATGCTTCGGATGTCTAGGCGTTGTTTTCTTTGCTCCTTCGCTATCTCCTTCAACACCTTCGCATTATCTGCAATTGCTTTGTTATTGTTTGAAATTGCTCAAGTACCTTCTCCTATTTTGCTTTTTCTTCTTTCCGAATTCTTCACTGGTTGACTCCACTTATTTTTGCGATGGTGCTGAGCTCGAACTGGCCTGTCTTGCCTTGTTCTAAACACGTGATTTTACACTGACATCTCGAAGTCCAATAGCTTAGGCTTCCAAGATCTCATCTTTCGTTAAATGTCGAGTTTTAAGAAACTCAGGAAGATGAATAGTTAGTTCATCTCAGTTAACAATATAATAATTCGTAATAGTTGAAATCAAAATACCACGCCAAGCTTATTGCTTCTCTTTTTTGGAGTACCAATAAGAGTGTTAAAAAAGTGGGTGGATGTGTAAACTTATGCTATTATCCATGAAGCACAAAATAAATAGCTCTTTGACTGAACACTTGTTACATTCACTTTTGTCAAACACAGTTTGACACATGAACTTATGTAGCAATGAGTGTTTAGGGGTCCAAATTATATTATTGTGTGCATTTTTATGGTTGAAGTTATCCATCTCAATCAGTTGGGTCTAATAACGTTTGACACGGAATTCATCATGTCGATCCATGATGGTCAATTTCAGGAATCCACCGATCTCACACAAAATTTCATAATTTAACACACACAATCAACCTCGCAACCAAAACCACAATTCCTTTGGGTTACTCAACACAAATTGAAGTGAGGTGAAGAATTTAATGGTGAGTTCTTCATAAATGAAAAAGTTGAATTGCAAGAATTTCTCCCATCGAATTCTACTACCTAGGTTTCAACCTTTTCTCTTAAACCTAATTTTTCTAATACATCAAAGTCAAAGTATCTAAGCATAACAATGGTTCTAGAACTAAAGGTTCAAAAATGGTCACCTTTCTCTTTCTAGTAAATAGGAAAGGGTGCTCCATAATCCTATGCTTGGTTCCTTTTTCCGCATCCCAACACTTGTACTTTGCCCATTTATTAAGCACATTTGACTATCTGCTTAATTCTCAGTTGCATTTGGAATGAGAGATTTGAAGAATTTAGAGAGATAAAGAAATTTGTAAAGAGAAGTGAGAGGATTTGAGAGTTTCTTTGTTAGAAAGAGAGTAGAGAGAGTGTTGTGGGTGAGAAAAATGAGGGTAAGGGTAAATATATAGGTTAGGTAGGAGAAAGGAGGAGTAAAATTGAGAAAAAGGCTTGAAATTTCTGTATGCCCATTTCGCTCCGCTGCAAGTCGCGATTGTGAAAAAAAGGAATTTTAAGGTCACGATTATGACCTAAGATGTCATGGTCGTGACTGAATGTTTAAAACAGGGTCACGATCGACTAAGCACTAGGAATTTTTACTCTCCTTTCTCGTTTTTTATTCTTTTCCTCATGTCACTCCCAAATTCCTTCCCTATCTTATAGTTGCATCATCACCTCATTGTTTCCCCAGGTTCAGCAGGGTAAATGCATTAAAAAGGGACAAGTTTTAGCGGATGGTGTCGCTACAGTTGGTGACGAGCTCTCCTTGGGCCCCACCCTTGATCACTTATACTACATTTCCAACTGAAATGGAAAAAAAAAAGATAGTATACCTTTCATACGCTTCCAATCCATTCTGAAAAAAAGGGAGACAAAGAAACTAGCTCAATTTATATTAACTTGTATTGGAAAAACATGCAAAAACAGAATTGAAAACCTAGTCTAAAGTAGCAGAAAAAACAACAAAAAGTTAAAATCATGACCTTCAATGGCTCAACGTACTGCTTTTGCTCATGGTAGCTCAAACAAATCATGTAATTGTAACGCCCTATAGGTTTCATAACTTGTAAGTGAGCTATCAGATTGTGCTTATCACCACCCTCCTTCCTCGTCTTCTTCTTTCAATTATTCTTTCAAACTTATGGTTTCTCTGGTGGCTCCTTATGACTATAAATCTCTTAACTTTTTCATAAGACTTGTTCCTCTTAATAGTGTCCATAAATTTGAAAGAATTTCTTATACCATTAGACATTTTGAATGAATCCCTCTCGTCCCTCATTCTTAAAGTTAACTCACCTCCATCAATGTTTGTAAGAGAGCGGACGATAGCTAAAAATGGTCGTCCAAAGATAATGGGTGTCTTCAAATCTTCCTCTATATCTAAGGTGATAAAGTCCAAGGGAAAGGTCAATTTGTCAACCTTAGCAAAAACAACCCTGACTATGCCCCTAGGATGGTGGATTGATCTATTAGCCATTTTTCCACACATTCTAATTGGTGTTATTTCACCTAACTCCATCTTTTTGCATAAAGTGTAACACATCATACTTATGCCAGCTCCTAAGTCTACAAAAGCCTTATCCACTTTGATGCTACCAATAGTACAGGGAATATAAAAATCCCCTAGATCATCTTGCTTCTGTGGTAAGGCTGCCACTTCGTTGGATTTCTCTTTGTTTAATATTTCACCTCCTAACTTTTTCGGTTCCTCTCTGTTTAGAAACTTCTCTTTTATGGATTCCATAAGGGCAAGTCGCGTTTTCAATTGCTCTATTATATCAAAAACCTCATTTAACTCTGCTTCTTTTGGCTTTCTCTGCGTTAGGATAGGGTATGGAATTATAGGTCGATACTCCTTGATTCCTATCAAGTTATATTTACTTTACAAGGAACCATTGTTAGCCCTTTTCTTTTCTTCTTTAATTGATTGAGTTTCTCTTCAGTGCCCTGGGTGATTACCATTATTCTTTCTTTCGGATTTGTTTTTGTATTGGTTAGAAGGCTCCTTGCATTTCATGCAGACAATGCATATGCTAATTGGCTCATTTGGACTTCTAAGTTATGGATAGAAGAGATATGATTCTTCATTACTTGTTTGAACCTTTCTTCTAACCTCTTATGAGCTTAATCCATGCTTTCGATCTTGTCCAAGATTTTGTCTAGCTTAGCGTCCATGCAATTTGATTTCTCCTGTTAGAATCTAGGTGGCCCTTGAGGTTGGAATTGAATTCCTGCATTGTTTAACCAAGAAAAGTTTGGGTCATTCTTCCACCTAGGATTATGCGTGTTTGAGTAGGGATTGTTTCCTCCTCCTCAAACAAAATGTGTTCCTATGTAATTGAGCTGCTCAGTTCGTTGTTTTGCACCATAAAGTAGTTGATGGTATCATGGCTGTCTTGTCCACACAGTTCGCATCTCTACTGAAGTGCTTCCATACATTTCATATCTCTACTAAAGTGCTTTAATAGGAGTTGAAGAGGAGGCTTTCATGTTATTAAGTTTTCAATTTTGGCTTGCATTTCCATTATTGAGTCAACAACTTGGCTCCCTTTTGCTCTCGGAAAGTTGTGTATTGTCTACTTCTGTCTATTGTTTAAAGACAACGATTACTTGCCATCTCCTCCAACAATTCCTCCACTTCCTCAATCGGCTTTCTCATTAGGGATCCTCCAAATGTTGCATTTATGGTGCCTTGTGTGGGTGGAGTAACTCCATTGTAGAAGGTTTGCAATAGGAATTCTTTACGTAAGTTAAGGTAAGGACACCTCCTTTACAAATCGTTATATCTTTCCTATGCTTCATAAAGTGATTTTGTGATTTCCTTTATCAATTTCGTCATCTTGGTAAGAGGGAAGTATTTATACAAGAATGCACACTCCAATTTCTCCCCAAGTTGTGACATTTGTGGGACTAGGGGAATGATACCATGCCTTGGCTCTTTCCCTTAGCGTGAAAGGAAAAAACCTCATCCTAAGGGCATCTTCCGACATTCCATGATATCGAAAAGTATCACATATTTCTAGAAAATTAACTATATGAACGTTAGGATCCTAATTAATCAATTCGTAGAATTACACGTTTATTTGCAGCATGTTTAGTAAGGCAAGATTAATCTCCAATGTGTATTGTGTTCTTTCTCTCTTAGGGATTGTTTATGTTATCCTATATTTATTGAATTGGGTGTTGTGTAAGAATGATTGAATTCTCTATTTGATTGTTTTAATGTAAATTGATAGAATCTTAAATGCAATACTTAACGGTTGTGTTTGGATTCATTTGTGGCGAATAATGGTTTTGAATCATTAGGGATAACATAACCTTGGTTAAATGACTCGATCTTAAGTGTTTATTACCTTGATTAATCTATTCTCCTAACTCATAATATGACTACCCTATTAAATCTAGAGAGCTTGTTATAGGTTGTTCGATAGCTAGGTTAGGTTAAAGAGCTTTTTTTAATTGAACACAACATAAGGGAAAATCGAGTTTAACGGAGCTTATTATTAGCCTACGATTAATAGTTGCTAAGAGAGGTATGAGAATAACAAGATATTGAAATATGCTTATTTGTATAGGCCGAGATTGAACTGAGAACTAGATTCCAAAACCCATTCATCAAATTTATCGTTTTTCATTTCTTACTTTAATTTGCTTTCCTTAGTTTAAATTCATTTTATTTTGTTATTCAAAAACCAACAAACCCCCTAAATATCCTAAGCACCAATTCGTTTCATTACAAAAGCTTTATACACTCTTTCTATAGGATCGACCTAGACTTGTCACTAACTATAGTTTTAAGTTTAATTATTTTGTGTAGTGTTACGACATGTCCCAGACATTGCTAAAAAGTGCAATTCTAGTTTGTTCTCTTCTTTGAGAATCAAACTCTCAACGTTTTCTTCATTATATTGTTCTTTTAAGAGCTTGTAATTAGTTTTGAATTTTCTTGGAAAGGTATTTCGTTTAGACCTCCTATAATAGTAATATTTCTAAAATTTTAATGAATTTATTTAATTTTTCAAAAATAATAATTTTTAAAAAACGATATTTAAACAATTTGCATAGGATAAGACGATTATAAAACTTTGACCAATGTTCCTTACAACTCATATAGTTTGTTGACCAAACTTCATACGAGCAGTTAACATGAGGAACATATTGTTAATAATTATAAAAAATATATTTTTCCTTCTCTTGGTTGAGACAAGATATGAATATATAAAAATGGTAGTCCCTTATTTAAAGTGAAAAGAGTTCAGAAGAGGATGGTAATAATAATTATAGAGTGAAATAGGTAAATAAATTTCCATCCAAAACTGAATAATTGGTTCATTCATAGTCTAGGTAAATTCCATCTTATTAAGATAGGAATGAACAAGAACAAATAGATATTAACCAACATAATAAAGATACTAATTATTGTTAAAAATGTCATTTACTTTTATCTTTATATATCTTAGTCTTCTGGTTGTCTTAGCTTAACATCTTTAGGAGAGAGTAGATTCAACAATAATTAAGATGGCGTTGAATGCGAGCTCCTAAAGGAGGAGGAAGAAGAGCACCAAGCCATTTGCTTGAAAGCTTAATGTTTGATAAAGGGAAATCAAAATATAAATTATGTTATTGTACTCAAGGTCTCATAAGGGTCTCAACCTAGCTCTTGAGCCCTTTTCCCTTCAAGAAAGTTATGAAAGGTAACTTAGGCAAAAGTTGAATTTACACCATCAAAATCATAGTAACAAAACTAACAAGAAAGAAATAACTAAAATGGGAATGATAAGGAGGAGAAGCTTTTAGTCTCTATCTAAGATCATTTACTTTTTAAGCCCGCTATGACTGCTATTAAAGACAAGTTTTTCCTTGTATATAGTTGCAAGTTGTCTATGGTTGTGATTTAGAATTAAGGGAAGCTTTGGTTCAATAAGAAGAAGCTTTTCGGAAAAACTTTAAACAAAGAGTTAGACTATTCATTTTACTGATTTTACTTCACTTTACATAAGATTAAAGATAAAGGCTAGGTGGGTAGTGAAGGCTTATTTAATAGACAACAAGCGAGTAGTAAGCACATACTACTATACTCTTATCAAAATTAAAAATTGTTTTTTCTAGTTGAGCGTGATGCCCCTATTAGATAAAGTCATAACATGCTAACCGTCTTCTTTAATTATATGACATGTATATAATAATTGATTAATTGCAACTTTTGTGTGTATAAATTCATGATTATTATACATGAAAAAATTAGATTACACGTTTTGTTTAATTTTGCTAATTACAGCCCATACTTCCTACTTTAATCACCTAGAATATGAAGGTCCCTTTATAAAACATCTTCCTACAAGATAGAAGCATTACCTCATTGCCACTAGATCATGCTAAACAGAATATCCTCTAATTAATAGTTGGTTATTTTGTACTGAGTAGTTCTTGCTTCTGTTGAATTTGGCAACTTCGGTAAACAAATGATATAATTTAACTAGTAAGGTAGACATTTTCCATTTAAGGGAGGGTTATATCAACCAATTAAAAGGTTTATGAGGTTGTTATCTAAGCCATAATTTAATAGCAAAATTTGTATATTAAGGCATCTTTATCCTATGGAACTATAACTGTAGAAACTGAACATTAACATCAGAATACTTAAAGAGGAACAACAAAAACTTAATTGCCTTCTAGTAGAGTTTAGTTGTTTATTTGGAGAACCAATAGGCTTGCTTTTACTAAGCCACAAGATCACAAAATTCCATCAAGGTGGGAGTTGAATCAATATCAATATATTGCCTTATAGATGTGGAAGTTTACAAAAAACTATCATTAAGGAATTGATTTGAGATCTTTTGAATCAAGGAGTGATCTCACAGTCTTTTCTCTTCTCCAATTGTGTTAGTGAAACAAACTATTTTTCTTAGTGCTTGTGTGTGGATTATAGGTAATTGAACAAGAATACTATCAAGGACAAATTCTCTATGCCAATTTTCAAAGACCTTTTGGATGGATTATATAAAGCGGTCTAGTTTTCTAAATTAGACCTTTGATCATGCTATCAATAAATTTGGATAAGCTTGAATGATGTTCACAAATACTTATGAGGGATATTTAAGCTCATTAATTTTAATTATACATACCAATGTTTAATGAAAAAAGGATTTAGAAAACATCTGAGGTAGTTTTTGTTAGTTTTTTTAATGAAATGCTTGTTTACAACAAGATTTTAAAGAAATATATATATCATATTTAGGTGTTTATGAAACTTTTGATGCATAACCAATTTTTACTTTAGGGAAATAAGTATAGCTTTCATGTGTCCTAAGTGGATTATCTAAAGCACATTGTCTTGGTATTTGAAGTTCTTACCAATAATAAGAAGATAAAATCAATTATCAAATGGGCAAATCCTATGAATGTAAAAAAGCTAAGAGGCTTCTTGGTTCTAGTGAGATAATACCAAAGATTCGTAAAAATTTAGCATCAAGAACCATTGATAGATTTACTTAAGAAGAACATAATTGGAGTAAACAATCAGAGGCCTTCTAGGACTTGAAGATGGCCTTTATTGATGCACTAGTTCTGGTGTTATCAAACTTCTCTAAGCCATTTTCAGTAAAAGCAATCGTAGATGGTCATAGATTAGGGCTAATTCTAAGCTAATGAGGACATCCCTTAGTTTACATTAGCAAGCCTTTGGCAATCAAACACCTTATTGTTGAAGTTTAATTTAAACTTATATATACTGCAAGTATATGGATCGGATCATATAGTATAAAAAGTATCATTCCCATGAGGATTATAATAGTCACCTAAAAATTTTTATAACACTTTGTTTAAAGTCAAAAATATGATAATATAATGAGAAAATAAAATAAACTAAATAAAAGAATTGATAATTGAATGATGAAACAAGCAGCAATGAAACAATTAACTAATCAACGATAAAAACTCAAGAATTACTTTTATCCTTATTTGTTAACACTTAACCTTCTTGATTTAATCATATTTGACCCTAGATATCCAATAATTATGATTACCCTATTTTGAGATCTAATAAATTAATCCTAATTAAATAGATAGAAACTGAATTGTGACCTCTCAATATATCAAAACCCTTATTACTATCTAATAGGCTTTGAAGCTATCCTAATAAAAATATAAGATCTCTCTTCAATTGTCTCTTAATTTGATATTTATAGGTCTAGTATTGTACTAGCTCTTACTGCGCCACACAACATAAATGATTTAACCTAATCACTTGATTCAAATTAAATATAAAGCAATAAACATCACAAAGTTTATTATATTAAATCAAGAATGTAAATTTTAACAAATAATTCAAAAGTAATCCCTAAAGGAATTTTAGCAATCCATATCCAACATATATCCTAATTGATTCATCATTAACATTCAACAATAAGTAAAGAAAAGAAAAGAGTATAGGTTTGAATTCTGAATGTCTTATCTTCTTTTGCTTTAAGCTAGAAAATTTTGTAGTTTTTGCTCTCTTGGAATTTTCTATCTTTGATCTCTTCTTTGGAGTTTCCAGTTACCTCTTTGATGTTTTTATTTTCCTTTTTGAACTCTTTTTGTTTAAGACATTCATTGATGAAGGGATTTAATATACACAACCTATTCCAGGTATAATAATACAAAAGTTTCAAGAAAGTCAAAAATGTTAGGTACAAAATAAATTAGTGGTTTTAGTCTAGTAACCATTTAAGCTTCATGCCCTAAGAGACTTTAAAACTAACTCTCTCGTTAATAAGCTTAGTTTATACTAGAGTATGATGATCTACAGACTTGCTCCTTGGTTTTTTCCTCCTTCCTAAATAAGATGTTATTCCTCTCTTTTCATAGATTATAAACCATTACCGCTAAGTTGATTTTTGATACCTTTTAGTCTTGTTTACTTACCATTTTGAATAATGATACCCATTATATCAACTCATTCCATGTGTAAGCTGCCTTTCTTAGACTGAGAATATCTTATAGTCTTTTCCAAATATTGTTAGAGTATATACAATTAACCATAATATGGTATGTGGTTTCAAGGTGCTTATGGCATGGTTCACAATGTTTATAAGGAATGACAAACTTGATATTATCCTTTGTTGATAGTCTTTTAGCTATCCCTAACTATAGGATGAATGTATGTGAGGGATTGACATCATTATCCCATATAATATTCTTTTACTTAACATTGTTGATTACTCCTTAATGTAGAAGGATTTTGCATCCTTTGGAGTTGAATTCCTTTTCACTATTGAAACTCTAATATATTTGATCTTGGTTGGTAGTTTAGCAAGTTGGTAGGTTATCCATGATTACTTCCACTCCTCTACTGCAGTGGTATGGCCATCTTCATTAGTTGTTGCTGATGAGCATATTCACCTTTGTACTTAGGTGATAACTAGTCTTAAATGCTAGATTTCCTCAATTCTAAACAAAGGACCGTTGTTATGCCAATTGTCAAACAAAAACAATGTTGTCACCATTCCCATTTTTGTGAATTACAAGGTTATGCATCCATTTCCTAGTTCCTAATATTTGCTTCAATTTCCATGACATGTTCATGTTTAGTTTTATACTTCCTAAACTTTCCCCTTTATACAAACATTATGAACCCATCTGACCTAAAGCTCCTCTTTTTGCTTGCATAACCACCATAGTTTTTTTTACCAAGTAGGCCTTCTTGAGGGTTTTTTACTGAATAGATACCTAGGCCATCCTGATTCTTTGGTTGACAGACCTTACCCCATCTCACTTTGGCTTTGTAATGGTTTTTTATCCTTTATATAGAAACGCCCTTAATTTTTTTATCTATCTCCTTTAGTATGCTCTTTGGGAGTGCTAGGTGATTGATCTAGTAAGTTGCTAAGTTTGTTAGGATTAATTTCTTTAGTTGGAGTCTTCCTCTTAAGCTCAAGAACTTATTGTAATAATGATTAATTTTTTTATTAGAGGAGTTCACCAAAGGATTACAGTTAGCTGCACTAACTCTCTTATGGGATATGGGAACTCCTAGGTATTTGATAGGCAACCTTGGTTAATTTAAACCCATCTTTATTAATGTCAAGGTAACTTCCTGACTCATATTGGCTGACAAATAAAAACAACTCTTTATTAGGTTACATATCAACCTTGAGATTGCTTTAAACTCCTTTATTATTTCCATTATTAGGTTGATTGATTGTTTTTTAGCCCTAAGAAAAAATAGAATGTCATCTACAAAGGCAAGGTGTGAAAGTTTTGTACCTTTGCATTTATAATGGTATTGGAATTTTGTGTTGTTTGCTATGTTCCTTGCTAGATTGGTTGATAAAACTTCCATACATAGCACAAGTAGGTAGGGGGAGAGAGGGTCTCCTTATCTTAGACCTTTCCTATCCTGGAACAGGTTATGTTGGTTTACCATTTATCAAATTTGCAAAAGGAAGCTATGGAAACACACTTTTCAATCCCCTCCCCAAATTTTATTGGGTAACCTACAACCTTAAGCACCTTTGAGATGAATATCCAACTCACCGAGTCAAATTCCTTTGCCAGGTTAACTTTTAAAATGCAATTTTTCATTGAATACATGGTATTATACCCTCTAAGAATATCCTAGCATAGAAGTATATTATTACCTATTGATCTTGCTTTAACGAAAGCATTCTGAGCGAGCGTATGTAGTTATTGCTTAGATTGGTCTTTTTCCTAATTTATAATGCGACTGTCTAATTAAATTTAGAGATCCTATCCTAGGTTATTCGGTAGCTAGGTTTAATTAACGAGCCTCTTTTAATTAAACACAACCTAAGGAAAAACCGGGATTAACAATGCTTGTTGTTAATCTACGACCAATAGTTGCTAGGAGAGGTTTGAGAACAATAAATCAATGAAGTATGTTCAACTAGGTGTAGGTCGAGATTAAACCAAAGAACTGTACTCCTAACGAATTCATGACTTTCATCATTTTAAAATGTTTTCTTTAATTTTTTTTGTTAGTTTAGTTTTATTTTATTTTCTTATTTCAAAACCAAATCAACCCCCAACCTAAACTTCGATTATTTTCATTTAAAAAAAAGCTAATTGAACACTCTCTATAGGATCAACCTACACTCACCCCTACTATAGTTGAAGGTCTAGTTTATTTTGCATAGCGTTACGGCACGTTACTGTCAATTTTAGCGCCATTACCGAGGAGTGTTGTTGGAACCCGATCTCGGAACCAGATCCCAACCAGAAAAAACAAAACAGAAAACAATTGGAAACAAAAGAGGCAGACGAATCAAACGGATTTCAAAACCAAACGAAAGCGACATACAAAGTGAAAGTATCGAATCACAATGAATCGGATCGGAACGAAATCGGAAACCGAAACGAAGCGGACAAAAGCGAAAGAAGCGAAATCGAATCGAATAACAAATTTCGACATCCGATGACATACACTTATAGAAAAACTATCGCGTTGGAAATCCTAAGACTCAACCAATCCGAAATCTGGTCTAAATTTTTTTTTCATTTTCTTTTTCTTATTCATCTTTATTCAATCCTTATTCAAATCAAACAAAACTCCATACAATTTCCCTTTTAGAAATTTCGTCCTCAAATAACACTCAATTCATATAAGTCGTCTT
>JANITX010000210.1:33129216-33140625 GCA_027564395.1 Erythroxylum ulei | reverse complement strand
CATACTAATCTTATTATGCATGAGCAGTCCTAATTACTCCCAATCCATCTTATCCTATGCAAATTGACAATTCTACCCTTTCAGTTGAGGGTGGGATGTTACATCAAGAATATCATTGGGTTTGACTTCTAACACTTTGCCTAAAACCTGACTTGCATGCCAAGCTTTTCTTTGAGTTTGTGAAATAAATTAGTTTTTAACGACTTTGTAAAAATATCCACAAGTTGATCTTCAGTTCTGCAATGAATGAGCTCTATAGTTTTGTCTTTCACTTGCTCTCGAATAAAATGATATTTTGTGTTTATATGTTTGCTTTGGCTGTTTGACATTGAATTTTTTGCAAGTGATATAGGCCATGTTTGACAATCAACATGTTGCATTATTTTTTAGCTAATTCTATCAGCGGTTAGTTAACAGTTGATTATATTAGATGATTTGACCAGCAGATAACATTAACTGTTTATTAAAGATGTTTAGTATTAACTCTTTAAGTGTAAAATGATTTATGAGGGCATGACGTAAAAAAAAATATAAAGTCATGATTAGATATTTAATTTTACAAAAATTTAAGTTTTTAACTCTAATAAAAAACATTAAACATTCTTAATTGTCACCATAACATATTTTTTATTTTGTAACAAAAGAACTCATTTCATTAGTTAAAAAACTCTCAAGTTTTATAACTAAAAAACTTACTTCAATGTAAAAAAATTTATCACTGTATAATACATGCATTATTTTTACTTATGCATGATTTTTAGTTTGAATTATCCATAATATCACTATAGCATAATTATCATAATTCAAAAATTATGAAAGGAGGGTATAATTGGTTTTTTTACCTACTAATTTTTGGCTGATCATAAAAAAAGCTCATCTTATGGAGCTTTCAGAAAATAACTTATTAGGGTTAAATAAGCTAACCAATAAGTCATTCACCAAACATTTTAATAGCTTTTTAAGATAGTTAAAAAGCTAACTTTTAGTCAATAAGCTAAAAAATAGCTTATCAGTTGTTTGTCAAATACCTCCATAGCAGATTTACTGTTAATGTATATTGTAATCGGACCTTTTTGTGGATGATATAACTCAGTTAAAATATTCTTCAACCATATTGTTTGACATGTACATAATGCTGCAGCAATATACTTGGCTTCACACGTCAAGAGAGCAACTATTTGTTGCTTTTTTTATGACCATGAAAATATTACTGATCTAATGTGAAATGCATATCCAGAAGTGCTCTTTTGATCATCTAAGTCTCTGCCATAATCACTGTCTGAATAACCAATCAACTTTAAATCTTGAGAATGTGTATAAAATAGACCATGATTTATTCTACCTTTAATATATCTTAAAATTCTTTTTGCTGCAATGAAGTGATCATGCTTTGACTTCTCTATATATCTACTAACCAATCCAACTGTATGCATAATATATGGGCATGTGAAAGTCCAGTACCTCAGAGTTCTGACTAGGATTTATTCTACCTTTAATATATCTTAAAATTCTTTTTGCTGCAATGAAGTGATCTTGCTTTGGCTTCTCCATATATATACTGACCAATCCAACTGCATACATAATATCTGGGCATGTGAAAGTCAAGTACCTCAGAGTTCTGACTAGGCTTTTGAACAGTGTTGGGTTTACCGACTCTCTATTTGAATTCGTTCTCAATCTTACACATGTTTCTGTTGGGGTAGCCATTGGCTTGCAATCCTTCATTCTAAACTTGTTCAGAATTTATTCTGCATACTTCTTCAGCGACATAAATATTCCATCTCCCATTTGTTTTATTTCGATTCCAAGAAAGTATGGCATTTCACCAATATTTGTCATTTCGAATTCTTTAGTCATAGCTTTCTTAGAATCACTAAACATACTTGGATCATTTCCTGTGAAGATCATATCGTCCACATATAAACACACAATCATGATATTTCCATCTTGATTTTTATTCGAGTATAAGGCATACTCATATGGGCTTTTTGCAAAACCATTCCTTTTGAAATACTCATCTATTATCATATTCCAAGCTCGTGGAACTTGCTTTAATCCATACGATGCTTTCTTAAGACGATAGACTGTCTTCCTGTCCTTTTTTAATATATCTCGGTGGTTGTTTGATGTAGAATTCTTCTTCTAGGTATTTATTCAAGAAAGCTGATTTCACATCCATCTGATAAATCTTCCATCTATTTTATGATGCCAGTGCTATAAGAAGTCTAATAGTATCAATTCTTGCAACGGGAGCAAATACTTCTTTATAGTCAATTCCTTTTCTCTACTTATAGCCTGTAGCGACTAATCTTGCCTTGTATTTTTCAACATTTCCTTCTTGATTAGTATTTGTCTTATACACCCATTTGACTCTTATTGCCTTGTGTACTTTTGAAAGATTAGTTAGTTCCTATGAGTCGTTTCTATTAATCGCAACAATTTCTTCATTCATGGATTTTTCCCATTTCTCATCTTTAATAGCCTCTTCATATGTTAATGGATCACACTCTGCCATTAAACAAAATAATGAGTAATCAAATTTTGTTTGTACCTGTTCTGTGGCATCATAGATATCATATAAACTCTGCATTTTTATAAGTGCTCCCTCGGAATTGCTACTGCTATTGTTGCTATGTGATGAAGTTGATGGTGTTGATCCAGGAGTTGTTAAAGTGGAGTTCTGTAGAGGAGTCTGTTCATCTCCTTGTTCAACTTGTGTGTTGGATTCATCATCTTTATCATCATCAAAATAATCCTTGAACTTTCTTATCTTCTTTATTCCATTTCCAATAATTTGCTTCATCGAATTCGACATCGCAAGAGATGATCACCTTCTTGGTCAAAGGGTTGTACAATCTATACTCCTTACTTCTCTTTTCATAACCAATAAATATGCACTTTTCACCTTTGTCATTTAACTTCTTTCTTTTTTAATCAAGAATATGGGCATTTGTAATGCACCCAAAAATCTTGAGATGTCCAACTACTAGCTTGTCACCACTGCATGCTTTATTTGGTGTTTTGAATTTTACACTTTTTATTGGACACTGATTTTGCAAATAAACAATATATATAACGGCTTCAGCCTAGAAAGTTCTCGGTAAGTGCTTTCCTTTCACCATGCTTCTCGCCATATCAAGAATTGTGCGATTCTTTCTTTCTGAGATGCCATTTTTATTATGGTGTATATGAAGCTGTCAACTAATGAACAATTTTATGATCTTTGCAAAAAGTTACAAACCACTTTGACGTGTACTCACCTCCTCTATAAGATCTAAGTTTCTTTCAATATTGCTCTCTTTGTTTATCTGTCATTGCTTTAAACTCCTTAAATTTATCAAGAGCTTCCGCTTTTTCTTTAAGAATATACACCCAACTATTTTTGCTGAAATCATCAATAAAGGTAATATAATACCTATTTCCACCAAGTGATGGTATATCAAATGGTCCAACTATATCTCAATGAACAATCTCCAACAATCTTTTGGCTCTCCATGATTTTCCAACTTCAAAACTTTGCCTATAGTATTTCCCTTTGATGCATGCTTCACATAATTCATCTTGTTGATTAATTTCTGGAAGTTCCTTTACCATCTTTGCTTTTGATAACAATTGTAGGCCAGTAAAACCAAAATGACCAAATTTTAAATTCCATAGCCATAACTCATCTTTAATGACAGATTTATGTACTTCAACACTTCTGATTGAATATCAAGTGTAAAAAGACGATTCTTTGTCATATCAACTTTAGCAATTAATTCTCCACCTTTGTTGATGACAAGAGAGCAATCCTTCAAATGAATGTCGTACCTTTTTTTTCTTTCTAAAAGTTGACCAAGGCTAATAATATGGCTAAAAGCCTAAATTGGGGCCTAGCGTTTTTTAGTTTAATCAGTTTAGGACTTAAACTTGTAACTAGTTCAACGAAGGTTTAAACTTTCACGAGTCTGCTCAATTTAAGGCTTTTTTGGACAGAAATTAAGAAGTGTCACACACACGCCGTTATAGACAAGTCAGTTAATCTTTAAATCTCAAGTTAAAAACACACGTGGGTTTTCACAAAACAAAAAATAAATAAAATCATTTAAATTTTTAATAGAAACCCTAAATTAACATATAATCCCAAAATTTTCACCCTATTTCCAATCCTTTCATGCATCATCGTCTTTTCTTTGCATTTCCCTCCCGCTATTGATCTCTTGCAAACTGTCTTCATTTGGACCTATATTTCTGTTATTGTTGGCTTGATATGATAAAGCAATTGTGTTTTGCTATTCTGATTGTATTGATTATTCTGTTGAACAAAACTTTGTAATAAAGAGGAATTTTTTGCTGCCCATTTGTTGTGAAGTGAATTGCTTTCTGTGAATTGTGTGTTTTGTTACAGAGTCCTTAGCAAAGATGAACGGAAAGGTAAAATTACAGTCCTCTATGGAATTTGAGTGAAATGGATAAAATAATAAACAACAATGGGATTATGGGTCATTTGGCAGCTCGTTGATGGACACATTGTCTTTGCAAAGTTTTGAGCAAATCTTTATGATTATGAACTAAACTAGATTTATATTGTAATGAAATTTGCCTGAGCATTGGTTCTAAGCTACATGACAAACTCCCTTGAAAAACAAAAAGACATAAACTTTGCAATAGCAAAGTTTAGATAAATTCTAGAGTATTATTAATTATATTACAAAAACCCATTTGTAATTGTAATATGGTGATTGAGTTTATTTTTGGGATTAGTGTAATTGTAAGATGATTGAGTTTGGTGGGTGAAAAGAAACAAATATTTTGGATATAGTTATTATCTTCTGTCTTCATGCCCAAAGATAGTTACAGGCAATGTCTTTGGAATAATAAATGCACATGCATCTAACCATTAACAACAGTTCTTAGATGTGCCACCAAGAGAAGTAAAAACAGAAAGGGAAAGTCCATGTTAGAACACTCTAGAGCCAAGGAAAGAAATGTATGTTGTAGCTCCTTTATCCCCTACATACCCGAGACTTTGAACAAATCTCTTTACCCAAGGAAATATCTGACATTGTAGCATTACCATTTAGAAGTATGCAGTCATGATTGAATTGACTACCAATAATCCCAAGTACTAGTCATTCCTACTTTTTCCTTCAGCTGCTTGGCACATCCCATAACCAGTTACGCCTTAAAATTGTTACCAATCTAATGCACTTCTAAGTTGTTCCCAACAGGCAAGACTATTCATCATAACTGAATCGAGTTTTCATGTGTGGTCAAATTTACCATCTAAAACTAAATCTACTCTTGAAGAATTCAAAACTTCATATTGTAAAAATGTATAAACACTTAGTAATGCATTATAGTTCGAAGTCTATTGGTCTACTATCAATCCAAACAGGCATCTTTAAATGCTAGCATATTGCAGGTCACCAGCAACTCAAAAGTTTATTAGTCATTTGGTGAAGTAAAGGCTTACAAGGTCACGCAAAACCCCAGAGTACCACTTCTCAAGCACAAAAATAATAAAAAGCTAAGTTTGACATAACACGTCCTCCCCATTAGCTTGCAAAAACCACAATAAAAAGGTTGACAATGCGTCAATGAGAAGAATTTAGTTGACAGGTGCAATTGTTACCAACACCTACATTTAAACAAGAATAATCAATTTAAGCACACTTTTTCCTAGAAAGTAGTTGTTCTTAAAGCAATTTATAAGAGATAATCTCCATCAAACTTGGGAAGAAAAAGTCAAATTATCTCTTGTCATGAAATTCGAGTGCCTTGCATCAGTAGGGAAAATTTACTGTAGCTTGTTTTTTTTTTATTGTATGTCATTATAAATGAACAAAAAACAATGATCGACCTCTAAAAGAAATTCACGTTGATCATTGTTACTCCAGCTAATAGTAGTAGTAAAGCCAAATAGATCATAGATGATACACGCTGGTGATATATGATGTAATATATTCTGAAAGAAAAAGTTTCAAGATAAGAAAAACATGTTTCAGATAAAGAATAACATTTAATAGCAGCGGGAGGGAAATGCAGAGTGTGTTAAGGGATTGGAAATAGGGTGAAAATTTGGGGATTATATGTTAATTTAGGGTTCTTGATAAAATTTTAAATGATTTTATTTATTTTTTGTTTTATGAAAATCCACGTGTGTTTTTAACGTGACATTTAAAGACTAACTGACTTGTCTATAACGGCGCATGTATGACACTTTTTAATCTCCGTCCAAAAAAGCTTTAAATTGAGCAAACTCGCGAAAGTTTAGACCTTCGTTGAGCAACTTACAAGTTTAAGTCGTAAACTAATCAAACTCAAAAACATTAGGCCCCAATTGGGCTTTTAGCCATAATAATATTGCTTCTTAACGCAGGTACATAATAAACATCATATATATACCTCTTCTCTCCATTTTTTAAAATAATCATAAACTTACCTTTACTTTTAACTGGAAATTTTGATGAGTCACTGAAAGTAACTTCTCCTTGATAGTCTCATCCAAATGTGTAAATAGCTCCTTTCGCCCATATATATGGTTGCTTGCACCGGTATCAAGATACCAAACATTTTTCTTGGATTCTTCATTTCCTTTGTATGTTAAGATTATAGCCGATTCATCTTCTTTATCTTTTGTTGCTACAAAATGATTTGTTTCCTCTTCGAGACTGATCTGCACTCATAACTAAAATAGTCATACGTGTTACAATTATAACATTGCACTTGTGATTTATTATCTCGCTATTGAAAACTGCCTCTTCCTCGGTTTTGAAATCCTCTACCATAACCATATATTTGATAGCTTTCAATTATTTGGACTCCTTCAAAAGAGTTCTTACCATGTCCTCGTCCACCACATCCTTGTCCACCATGTCCATTTTTGTAGGCACCTCTGTAGCTACCTTGATTTCCTCTACCTTCTTGGTAACTAGTTTGATTACCACCAATAGACAACTTGCTTTGCAAAGCTTGTTCCAAATCAGCAGTATTTTCATTTTGGATCATTATTAGCTCATAAGCTTGAAAAGAGCCCATAAGCTCATCAATAGATATTTGTGACAAATCATTTGATTCTTCAATGGCAAGGACGATATAATCAAATTTTCTTGTTAGTGAACATAAGAGTTTTTCTATCACCCTCACATCGTCAAGGGCTTCTCCATTTCTTTTCATCTCGTTAGCCACAGTTTTCAGACAAGTAATGTAGTCATTAATTTGTTCCGAGCTCTGCATTTTTAAAGTTTCAAATTCATCTTTAAGAGATCGGAGTCGTATCTTTTTAGCTTTTTCGACTCTTTGAAGAGATTTTTGTAGAGTGTCTCATGCGTCCTTTGATGTTTTTGCATCAGATAAGTTTTCAAATGTTGATTCATCAACTCCTTGAAAGATGAAAAACAAGGACTTCTTATCCTTCTTGTGTGATTCTTTAAGTGATGTCCTTTGCGCATTTGATAAAGATGCTTCGGCGGTCGCATCTTCAGGCTCAGTGTAGCCCTCTTCAACAATCTCCCATAAATCTTGCGATCCGAGCATTACCTTCATTTGGATGCTCCAATTTTTATAATTTATGTTCGTCAATTTTGGAATTTAAGGCTGAATCATATTGGCCATATTTACATCCTTAAAACGTAATCATGAACCTGGCTCTGATGCCACTTATTAGGAAAAAAATAAAATAGACAAAGTACTAGAAAACAAGCAGTAATATATATTGATAAAAAACGATGTTACAAACTTTGAGCCGTAGGTCTCCACCTTTCACTCTCTCTTATTCTCTTATTTTTTTTCTTTCTATTTCTATCTCTCTCTACCTTTTCTTTTCTTTTCTTTTTCACTTGTTTCTTCACTCCTAAAACACTACCCTTGCAACCCTTTTTATACCTATCAAAGTCGGTTCTATTCACTGACTTTAACATCCCAAAAAACAACTAAAACACTACCATAATAAATGAAGTTACAACTAGAACACAACTAATAATACAAGTTGATTTTGTCTTCATTTCTCTAGAAGAATCAAGAATATCATCGGGTTTGACTTCTAACCCATCTTATTTCAACAACTCTACTTGAAGATTGTCAATTAAATAATTTGCATGTTTTGGAGCGACTTTCGCTTCTGAAGAAGAATTGGTTTTTGCTGATTAATTAGGATGAATTATCTTAATCCTACATTATAGTTTTCCTTAAATATTCATAAGAACACTTATGAACAGTCTTAATGAATTTATTTGGAAATATTACTAATTTTAACTTCTTTATGCCTCCTTAATTTAAAAGAGAAATAAATTCTTAAGAAATTTATTATTTTAATTAATATTTTTATTTCATAAAACAAAATATTAAATTTAAATAAAAGATATAGACTTTTCATCAATTATTTTTAATAGTTGAAGTCAAGTCATCTATGATAGATAGACGTCACCTTTTTATCTTTCACATCCACATATTTTTTCTTGTAGGTAGATGGATCTTATCCTTTTAGCATAAAACCAATGTCATTTATGATAAAGAAATTCATTTTTATATGGTTATTCATAATTAGATATGTATAAATTAATTTGGCCAACTAAGCTCAAAAATAAAGAACTAGATTTTTAAAAGTAATTCTAACCATCCAGTTTAATTTTACAAAAATTAAAGGTCAAATATAAATTGTACAAAAATTTCAGGAAGATTAAGACATTATAAAAAATAATTTTAAAATACTTTGATTTATAATTATTGTCTAACATCATAACTTTTTGTTTATGAATTATGATAATTATTTTACACGCATTATAATATGAAAATATATATTTAGAAACAATTAAATAATTTATATTTATTTATATAATTGTTTTAAAAAATATTGACTTATTATGTGAACATAATTTAAAATTTGTAAATAAATTAAGTTTAAACTCGAAAATGATATTTATTTCATAATTATATTGAATAAAAATTTAAGACTATTAAAAAAGTTAAGATAAATTTTAATTATACTCAGTTTAACAAATATACATATAAGTTTAACATAGTTATGCCAAATATTGAATAATTCATCAATTTATTTTATTATTTATCCTTTAACACACAAATCTCAAGTCCTTTCCTGCTTTCAAACATTCAAAGCTAACTCTGAAAACCTTTATTCAATCTCTATAAAAACTTTTCAATGCGATGGAGCTCCTAAACTTATCAAAGGTCTATTCGCTAATTTTCTTACTACCCATGGCATTACTTATCATATTTCTCATCCTCATACCCCACAACAAAACGGGATCATCGAATGTAAAATTCGTCACCTTACTGAAACTGGTCCCACACTTCTTATTCATGCCTCACTTCCTAAGGCCTTTTGGTATGAATCATTTTCTACAGCTACCTATCTCATAAATCTCTTACCAACTCTTGTTCTCCATAACAAATCCCCCCATGAAATTCTTTTTCTCACAAAGCCCAACCTTTCTCACCTCTGAGTCTTTGGGTGTACCTGCTTTCCCTTCATTGGGTCTACACGTTCAGACAAACTTGAACCAAAGTCTACAAAATGTGTCTTTCTCGGGTATTCTCCTAATTATAAAGGCTATCGCTGCCTTGACCCTATTACCTCTAAAGTATATATTTCTCGTCATGTTCGTTTTGTTGAAACTGACTTTCCCTATACTTATTCCTCTCCCTCTTCTGTCTCAAGCCCTTCATCCTCCATCATCTCCTTACCCCTACCTATGCCTCCACTTACAACCTCATCTCCCTCACCACCTCCTTCCTCTCCACCCGCTCTCCCACATCATCCCATGGTCACTTGCATTCGTGATCAAACTCGTATGCCTTGCACATTCTTTGATTATGTCACTTCCTTTACCCACACTCAGACTCCTAATGATCCTGATCCCACTTCTTTCACCCAAGCCAACAAGTTTCCACATTGGTGTTAGGCCATGCCTGACGTGTTCACAGCTCTTCATCGCAATAACACATGGACTCTTGTCCTTCCGCCACCAAATGCCAATCTTGTTGGTCGTAAATGGGTCTTTCGCACAAAACAAAATTCTGATGGCACTCTTGATCGCTATAAAGCTTGTCTTATTGCTAAAGGATATCATTAGACTCTTGGTATAGATTATACATATACTTTTAGCCTAGTTGTCAAACCTACTACCATTCATCTCATCTTTACTATTGCCCTCTCCAAAAATTGGCCAATTCGTCAACTCAATGTCAACAATGCCTTCCTTAATGGCACTCTTCAAGAACCAGTCTTTATGACTCAACCTCCTGCCTTCATAGATACACATAATCCTTCTTATGTTTGTCGCCTTCACAAAGCTCTCTATGATCTCAAACAGGCCCCCCGTGCTTGGTTCCATCGCCTCAGTCAGAAACTTCATGAATTTCACTTTGTCTCCACTAAATCTGACACATCACTTTTCGTTCACAATACCCCCTCCTCTACCACCTTTCTTTTAGTGTATGTTTATGATATCTTGATTACCCTTATTCATCACCACCCTTATTCAAGATCTTAACACTTCTTCCATCAAAGACTTAGGACCCATCCATTATTTCCTTGGTATTGAAGCTACCTACACAATAAATGGCATTTTACTCACACAAACTAAATACACCAAAGAACTTCTACATCGCACCTGCCTCGATCACTCCAAACTTGTACCCACATCAATTGCACCTTCTCTTCCTCTTTCAAAAAATCATGGCATTCTTCTTTCCGATCCTACTGAATATCGGAGTACTGTTGGTGTTCTACAATATCTTTGTCTTACTCGCCCTGACATTCAATTTGTTGTCAACAAAGTTTCTCAGTTCCTACAGTGTCCTACTGATATTCATTGGACCGCGGTGAAATGGATTATCTGCTACCTCTTATCTACACCCTCTTCAGGTATACATTTACCTTATAGGCCTATTGTGATGCTGATTGGGCTGGTTGTCCTGATGATCGTCATTCTAACTCCAACTATAGTATTTTTCTCTACTCCAACCTCATCTTTTGGAGTGTTAAGAAACAACCTACTGTTACCAGATCAAGCACTAAAGCCGAATACAGAAGTATTGCTCTTGCCGCTTGTTGGATCTTGAATTTTTTTCTAAATTTCTTGTAAATTGCTTAAATAGTTATTTATGTTTGTTTGTTGGTTTAAAAAATTTTATTTTAAAATTAGGTTATTAATTGGAACTTTGAGGGAAGGATTAGAAACTGAAAGTAGAAGGAAGTGTTAGAGATTAAGTTAGTTTGAGTAGTTAGTAGAGCCATAAAAGACAAAAGAAGGGTAAAATGGGAAAGTACAAGTAAGTGAGGGGCATAATTGGAAGAATAGGCTAATTGTTGTCTTAAATTAGAAGGAGGAGGAAGGGAGAATCGTGAAAGCCATTGAGGGGGGAGAGAAAAACGTAAAATAGAGAGAAGAAGAAGAGAAAAGAAGA
>JANITX010000210.1:33056639-33068365 GCA_027564395.1 Erythroxylum ulei | reverse complement strand
TCCTCTCTCTTCTACTTACCAAAGGACATGTCCATTGGAGATGCTATATAAGTTGAAACAACTTATTGCATCATAACTATTCTAAAACGTTTTTGAACCATTGAGGAAATCACTGAAAGAAGAAGACGATAGGAAATAAAAGGTTTTCCACAACAAATACAAAAATATGGATACAGGTACGCAAAATCATCCGATCCGATAAATTGATTAACATTGACTTGACATGGTAATTAATGAAAAGTTAATTTTATCAAATTTTTCATCAATTTAAGATTGCTCTAAAATATTAAGTTTCTAAATTAAATTATGATGAAATATTAAGATTCAAAATGTACTTTTTACTTGCAAAGTTATAAGTTTAGCATTTGATTCAAAAACTCTTTCCAAGATGTCATTATTAAAGCTAAGACATATGTATGATTTCTTAAGAACACCCGTATATGTTACTCTTTTACTTTAACACTTAATGATGATGAAAATTTTTAATATGTTTGAAATCTTTATATACAAAGCACAATAAATCAAAAAGGAATACAAGTAAAAGTTAAAAATGGCATCGTTTATGTTAAGTGCCACATTGCAATGAAAGATGTTAGTCATAAGTAAGATATGATGGTTTCTTTTGAGTTAACTCATGAAGGATAGAGTAGGTTGCATCGAAGCTTAAGCGTAATATCAAGCTCAAGTCTAATAATGCCTAATATTGCTATGAATATTTATCTACTAAGAGCTATTAGTTATGAATACTTATTAGTTTTATTTTTTTTAAGTTACGCTTAGTTTTTCATTGGTTCCTATAAATAGTGTTTTATATTGAGTAAGCATATTTTGGATGAATAAAGATATGGCTTGTTATTTATTCTTATTATATGTAGTCGACCTATGCTTTTGTTTTGCATCAACTTTAGTATCAGAGCCCAACTTTGATGACTTTTATATTCAAGTTCTAATTTTTATCCACCTGCCATCTTTGAAGTTTTAATTGTACTTTTTGGTTCAAGTTTTTAAGCTTTTTTAATAAAAATGAAAAAGAAAATAGTTAGTCTTGAAGCTGAGAAAACAAAAGGGAGCTTGATGTCTCCCTTTTGATACCATTATTTCCTTGTATCAATTTCTCCTTTAGCTATTTTCGTTCCCATTCCCTAGCCCATCGCTAATCTCCTAATACATTGCCCAGTCATCCAACCCATCGTTAATCACCTTACACGCCACTTTGATCACTTGTTCTTGATGATTTCTCTTATGCTTTAACTTAGGAATCATAAAACCAAAAAAAAGAGATTGTGATAGATTGTAGTTGATTACTTAGGGACGTCTCTCAAGGAGATGAAATTGGTTCACTCAAATTAATTTTGAATAAAAATAAAAATAAATGAAATCTTAAACATTCTATCCCGATTTGTTGAGTAAAGGCTTTAAAGAAAATTACACAATTAGATTAAAAAGTAAACTAATTTAACTGGAAGCAAAAAATGATTTGATCAACTGGTGTGAAAAACTCTTAAGAAATTAACTTCACTAATTTAATCTCCTATGTATGATGAAGGGGAATTGATTGGATAATTATCTTGTTAAAATTAACAATTAGGTTTTACGATCAATTCAAATAATGAACTAAATCTAACTTTCGTATTTGACAAGTTTATCATCCAAAATAATTATGTAAACCCAATTACTAATTACCTACTTAAGTTAATATATTTCTAATTCATAACTTAAGTGTCTATAGTTTCTCATTCTAATATTAAACTTCTTCTCTCGATCCTTTGTTTAATAACAAAATGATGCAAATTTTGGCCATATTATTACATCCAATAAACTTAAAAACTATAACAAATATTAAGACAATAACACATTCCCTTCATCATGCATAATCGATTAAGCTACATTAATTCTCAAGATTAGGTAATCAACCCATTATGGAATAAACAAAGTTCATCATCTTCATATACTTCATTCCCATCTTTAACAATAACAAAGAAGTATCAAAGCAATAAACAAAGTATATAAACCAAAATGGATTGTCAAAGTAACAGATGAAATAAGTTCAGTAATGCAACAGAGATAAAATAGAAAGAGCAAAAAAATGGATTGTCAAATGAGGATGTTGGCGGTGGGTCTCCTGCCAATTTCCCACTCCCTGGCATCGGCTCTCACCTTCTACCTTTATTCACTCTCGCCTAGAAGAACAAATTCTCCCACTGGCTTCAGCTCTGCCTTCTCTCTATCTATTGCATCTCTTCTTTCTCACCATTGATTGCTCTTTAGTTCTCTGCCTCTAATGTTTTTCTGTCTCTTTTTTTAGTCTCAGTCTATCCACTTCTAGCCTCTTTCTATTTATAGGGCAAGTTTAGGTTTAGGTTTATTAGTCGCCAAAACATACATTCGTTGACACGTAATATTAAATCAATTACAGAAAATATTTGTCACACTTGTGACGAGGGCACTTAATCTACGTCTCCATTAGCTAGGATCACCACCAAGGGAACCCATCTTCGTCAGATTAGCCAGGATCATAGTATGCTTAGTTTGTATACTATTTCTTTTTCTTAATTTTCATTATACAGTTCTTATTTTATTTTTATTAATTATTTTGTTCTCTCTAACATTAGATTAATGATGTCTTTATTTCTTAATTTCAATTATGTTATTTTTTTTTCTTTTTTTTCTTTTATCTCCTTTCATATATTTTGCAAGGCTATAGTCAATAATTGGACGGATCAGAATTCAAAAAAAAAACTTATCATAATCAGTAAAGGACCACTACACCTTCTCACTTATCATATATAATTATATTATGTACAATGGGGATAATGTACAACTTAAGTGTGGGGAAGGGGTTAATAAATTGTTAGTGAATTCTTTAGGGTTATTATAATCTTGTTTATTAAATTTTATGAACTGATATCTTGACTTAATTGAAATATGTCCATCAATACTGCATTTCATTATTGAATATTGATTGCATTGGTATGTAAAAGGATGATAGTTAGAATAAAATTACTTTTATAAGTCATATTTTTAGTATTTTTTTGAAATGATCGAATTGAATGAAAATGCAAATTGTTTACACATATAAACCCATCTTTTTCGTGAGCTTTTGAGCCTAGGAACGAAACTTTCAAAAATTTTAAGCTCTTTTATTTCTTTCATGTGTGTTATCATGTATAATAGAATGATTCTAGAAGATGCTTTTATTATATATATTGAGATCATATTTGTTAAATTAGAAGCATTGACATGATGAAGGCACTTAGATTCAACAATTTGTTTAAGCTATTTCTTTAATAATTATCATACCCATAAATTTATCTTTTAGGAATAACCAAGTCGATCCTTAGCCTTTTTCATTGTTATTATACCTATTTTTCTTTGAAGACCTTTTTATTGGTTTAAACCTTAAAATTTATTTAAATTCTTTACTTATTTAAGACTTAAAATTATTTAAAGGTCCTATATTTCTTTAAATGTGGTACAATATGAAAGTTTGAGATTCTTTTTTTTAAAGTATAAAGTACCACTATTTTGATAATGAGTGGACCTGTATAAATTGTAAACAAGTTTCTTGTAAATTCTCTTAGTAAATTCCTTTCAATTTAACCCTTTTTAATATCTCAACTATACCATACCTAAACCCCATAACAACCCATATGTAGATTTTTTTTTAAATTTTTGATTCTATTTTATATAAGTGGTGGAGATGTGATAATATTGCAAGCCTATGGTAAGAGTTCTATTATGCATTGATTAAGAGTTTTGATTCTTTTAACCCTAATCACTTGAGCGCATCGTGTGAAATCTTGGTGAGCGTGTAAAGGTGTATGCTTTTGAATTCAATGAGATTATTGATGTGATTACTATTAATATCGACTTAAGAAATTAATTTTAGGATAACTTGACTCTAATTTTATGTTAATTTGATTCAATATGATATGATTATTTATAGTATGAATGGACAGATCAAAATTAATGATGGATAGATGCTGTAAGATTTATAATTTTGATTGTGGTTTGCTTAAGGGCAAGCAAAAGCTTAAATGTGAGGATGTTTATTAGATGCATAATTAACCATATTTATACCCCATATTTGATGTATTTTTGTTTCATATTTTATACTTTTATTGTATATTTGGTACTTAATTTGCTCCAAGTGTGTTTATAGGTTATAATTGCTTTCATGGATCAAATGGAGAAGAATTTAGATGAAAATGCAGCATAAAACGAAGATGTGAAGCAAAGAAGGGATACATGGTTGTGCATTAGCCCTTTTACTTCTCTCAGACTATGCAAAATCACAAATTATACATATTTTGGGTTATCTACGAGCTAGTACATTCCTGTGTATCAGAACGAACCCTAAAAGTTACTATAAAAAGATGTGTTTGGAGGCAAAAGAAAGGAGCAGATATTATAAATTGATTACAAAGACTAAGACCATTCAGAAGGGGTGGAGTGATTTTGAATCAGAGTAGTGGAGAACATATTGAAATCGTCGAAAGATCCATCAGAATACAAGCTCAAACCTCTATGCTACAAGAATATTCGATAAAAGACAAACATGGAGATTTAAAATTATGAACCCATTATTTTCATTTTTTTTCTTTCTGTTTATTTTGATTTCATGTTCTATAATATGTAACTAAATTCCTTTGGTGCCTAGGTTAGATGAACCCTAGTTTTATGTAAAGATGAATCATAGATTTATGCAATAACATATTTTGATTCTTTTATTAATGCAATTGTTTGGACTGATATATTATGATTTAATTACATGTTTAATATTTGTTTTAATAGAACTAGAATATTAGTGCATAATCTGATTTCATAACATAAAGATTAAGAAATACTGTGTGTGAATAGATCTACCATAATTAGAAGGAGTTTATTGCAACCCTAGAAATAGGATGAAATAAATATTCTATATTAGGATCAAACCTAATAGTGAGATTTATAAATTGGTAAAGCAATTTTATAAACTTTAACCTGAGTATTTATATTAATAACCTTAGATTTAGTTGTTATTAGACTAACGAGTGACTTATTAGCAAACCAAATGAATTTTCATAGTCCAATAAATCAATAAGACAATTGCATAACAAAACCAATAAATCAACAAGACAATTGCATAATAAAAGATCAATCAATTAAGGGTATTTAGGGGGATTCGAAACCTATACACTAATTCTCAATATTGATAATTTCCTAAGTGATTTCTTCATTCTCTGTTCAATCTTACTGCCTATTTTTATTTTATTTGCTTAACTTTTAATTTCTTTAATTAAAAATCAAAACCAAATTTGTAGAGTAGATTATAGGAACACATTAACTACTATTATCCATCGTCTTCGTAGGATCGACTCGTACTTGCCGGTATTAGCTACAACTATGTTGTGCACTTGTGGTTAATTCATAATTCACAAAATTAGAAAATGTCAATCAAGTCTCTAAAGTTATCTTATATAGGGATCGCTATGTTTTGATACTACTTATGACCTATTATAATTATAAGTAGTTCATTCGGTAGTCATTACATGTAGCATGAACTATATAAAAATAGTTGATTAATTAAATAAGAATCATCACCCTAAAGTAATTAGAGAGAATTTTTTATTATTCTCGATTATTATTGATTCAAGAAATCCTTGGCCAAGGTGTAAAGACATTTGTAAATAGTTTACAAAAGTCAATAATTGAATCAATAGCTAATCATGGAGAACTAATATGATTAGACTTAAAATAGAGTAGACATTAATTACATGCTCTATATCTAATAAGAACATTACATAATAAAATGATTGAATTATAAGAAAAATCATACACAGAAAGATTAGTTAAATCCATTTTGACATTCTCAAATATTTAGGTGGTCATAATGTGTTGTTAGACGTCAATTTTGATCTATGAATATGAATTGTTTAATTAGATAATTAAAAATTTATTAAATGAGTTTAATTTATCTAATTCTAAGTATGATTTAGGGTTATAATTTGTATCAATTACCAATATATTTGAAAACCTAATGGGTCACAGATAAAGAACATGTTGAAGAGAGTAAACGTATTTTAATCAAGTTAGACTTGATCATAAAGTTTAACATATTTTAATTAAGTTAGACTTGATCATAAAGTTTAAGAAACTTTATGATTAAATATGAGATAATTAATAAATAAGGATCAATATAAGATATTAGATATTATTTAGGTATAATTGGTATTTAATTAAAATTATTTGTAATTCTAATTAAAATTTAATTGAAATTACAATTTAATTTCAATTATATTACTAAAATATCCAAAACATATTATAAATAATCTTAAGCTTTAATAGAACTACCACTCCTTGCTTAACTCTCTCTGTAAGAAAGGATGACAAATATGGCCGACCCTATTTTGGCCCAAGTTGATCGGACCACGGACCACACTCGAGTCTGGGCTGTCCCGGCTTGACCAGACCTATAGACTGACAAGAAGGCACAAAACGACATCGTTTTGTTAAATTTTTTATAAAAAATATGGGGTCCAGGCACTACTCGGGCTACGAGCCAGTCAGTTCATGTTCAGGCAAGGCCACGAGCCGAACCAAGCCAAGGGCAACTTGGGCCTGACCCAGTCCATTTTCATCAATATCTACAACAGTTGTAGAGTTTTCTAAACTTGTTTTATGGATATCGTTAGAGGCAAACACTTGTGTAATTATGGTGGTTGAGATGAGCCAGTTTTGAAAACGGTACAAAGAATACGACAAGAATATGATAGGTATGAACTAAGATTCATGCTTTATTTTGATTTATTTGTGTAATCATTTTATTGAATTTAATACTACCTTAGTTTTCGGAAAATCAAAATACAAAAAAATTTAATAATTATTCTGCTGCAATTAGGACTGGATTCTAACTTGAATTTCTACCAAATCCATGGAATGTCCCTTCAGCTTCTATCCCTTTTTGAGGTTTTATTTTTCTTTTGCTGAATGTGCATAGTATACCTAAAGTTTTACCTCCTTGGAGTCCATTGGAAAAGAACTTGCAAGCTATAACATGTTGGATGATATTTCAATTATAATGAAATTTGGAGACGGATGCGACATTTAATTTTTCTACTTCTTTTCTTTCTAATTAATCTTCATTACTTTCCTTTTCAAAGTTCTTATAAAACTTTGTTTGTGGATAGTGAGTATTTTTTTGTTTGTAATCTTGCCTATTTGTTTGAATAAAAAATTTGGTTATTTGGATATTCTTGGTATTAGTTTTTTTCTTTCTTTTTTAAGATCTTAGCATCAATTTATTTAAGGCAAAAGAGATGGAACAATCTTATGGTTTAAAAAATGTTAAGAAAATACTTTAGTTTTAAAAATTCTCGAAAAAAAGTCTCTTTATTAGTTTCAAGTTTTTTTATTCTTTTCTCTTAAACTTCATTAAAAAAAGTAACTAAAAAGTATACTTAATATGAATATCATATATAAACTAATCAAATAGTATTTATATAACATTCTAACTTCTTAAATTCAAATCAAATTAATTAAATTTTATTCAATTAATAATTTATTATAATTATCTTAAATTATTAATTTAAATTTAGTCTAGATTCAAAAGCTAATTTAAGTTACCATGCCAATCACATTTGATTAGTTATGTATTATATTCATATCACATATGTTTTGTGTGTTCTTAAGAGAATTAAAATTAAAAAATTAAAAAATTCTTCTAAAATCTCTTAAATTATAAAAATATATATTTCTTCCGCCCTTTATTTTATGGTACCATCACTTCTTGGAGATGGATACAAGTGGTTGGCATCTTCCAATCAAAGATCCTTCGTTTCTTATCTCTTTTTCACAGTAATGTTCAATTACCAGTTTCACAAGAAGGCTATTTACCGAGTACAAAATAAACAATTTTCACCGGAAATGAGAGTATCTTCTTTTCTCTAGTCTTGTAACGCAGTCAATATCTATATCACTAAATAATGGAAAAGAGGGAGCCAGTAGGTATTTATAACAGCAAAACCTTCGGATCTTTGACCACCGAAAAATGGAACGGTCAAGATCGAACAATCAGAGAAATTAACGGCTGTGGTCGTATCTAAATAGTAGGGGTAGACTCCTGTGATTAACGTGGAGCCCGCGGGGTACAAGAAGTCTTTGGATAAGAACATTGGGTTTCACTTCACTGAGCAGGCGCTCGCTACGCCAGCGCTGATTCATGATCAATGACTACGTTAACCCATCCCCTTCTCGCGCGTGACGTTGACGTCTCTCCAGCTCCCTCCAATTCACTTTTTCTTCTTTTCTTTTTGTGTGTAGATCTATCAAAATTCTAACTTGCACTTAAATATATGTACAAATTATGTTTATAGTGTTACTCAGCTTTGATTTCACCTTGAAACTGAAAGAAGGAAGCTTAGCCTTTTATGAGTTTCTAAAGAGTGTGTGCTCTGCCCCTCTACTTCATCCAAAAATGATTCATGCCCCTTTTGGCTTTTCATACAATGATTCCCCTTTATTTTGTTGAAAAATTGTTATTTAACTAATGATCGTTGTGGTCTTTTTTTATTGGAAGTACTTAGCCAAAAATGCTTGTACCAACTACTTTCATTTCATCACGTTTTATGTTCTAAAAGAAATCAACCACGTCTTGGCTCAACCTTTAAGATTGAAAGGCAATAGCCTCTTCTTAGCTGCATTCTCTAACTACCCATTATATATAAATGTGTCACATTTCTCCAAGAAATTGACCAAATGGGCTAGGTCCTCACTAGCCAACCTATAAAATTGGACTTTGTTTGTGACATGTTTAGCAAGGCTGCTTTAATTTCAAAACTATTTGTTTGAACTGGTGATTTTTTGATCCTTTGTTGGTTAGCATTAAACCCCATCCAAATAAAGCCCAAGAGGGTTCTTTGCCGACTTCCTTGGTTCTTCTCCTCTGCCATTGATCTTTCTATAGCTTCTTGGCATCTTATTTTTCAAATTTCTTTCTCTTGCTTGGTGATGTCAGAAACTTGGGTGTCTTTGAGCTTGTTAGAACTCCTTTTTATTCTTATGTTCATACACCTGTAATCACACAGCAAAAGTGTTAAATTCCCTAAAGCAAAGTAAATCAAATTGTACTACATGCTAAATTTGTAATCCCCGTTAACAGCGCTAAAACCTTAGATTTTTTAAATCTATTTATACTGCAAGTATACAAGTTGTATCTTTATAGTATATGACATGATCCTATTCTGAAATGACTAGGCGGCCTGCCCAGCACCCTACAATGGCCCTCCAGTCGATATTTGATCTAGCTAGAAGGCATAAGCCTATTGTCCTTTTTACCTAAAAGCCTTAACTTAACATTAAAAGACATAAGTAGTAAAGCTTTTTTAATAAAAAAAAATCGGCAACTAAATGGTTGTATTTTGACCTTCTCAAAATTTTCAAGTCTCTGTAAAAGCTCAATAACACTTCTATAATCATCTCAAAATCTCTACTACAAATTAGGACTTTAAGTCTATTCATAAGCAATCTCAATAGTCACTTCAATAATCTTTAAAAAATCAGATATATTCTTGCATTTAACTTTAAAATATCCATATACATGCGTTCTTTACATAAATACAGTCCAAAACATATTCATGAAAATGAAAGCAGTATATGACAAAGTTGACCACTCGTGAGGTGAAGTCTTTGCTACTGAAGTCCCTGAGTGTGTACTTGGGAGGTTTTATTATGAAAACAGAAAGTAGAGTGTGAGTTAAACGAGTCCAGTAAGTGTTCAACATTTCTATGCAAACCATATTTAACAATTTAAATCTTCCAAAAACAAATTCATTTCATTTTTATGAGACAATACCAATTTAAAACATATATGCTTTCTGAAATCAAATCTCTCAAGTTACTTTTAAAGCAACTAGTGGCAGCATTACTATTGTCATGAATTTTCTTACATGACATAACATATCATTAATTTCTTTGCCATATGGTACCCTTAGGCATAAATTCACAGATTTGGTTTTGCATTGCTTACCCATAACTGGTTGTCCACTAATTATGTAGTTAGTTCTACATTGCTTACCCGCACTAGGATAACCGCTATACATCGGGAGTTACGAAGCTAGTTCTGCATTGGTTACCCACAATTAGTTAACTACTAGTTACGAAACTGATTCTACATCACTTATTTGTACTAGGTTAACCGCTATATACTAGGTAGTTACGGAGCTAGTTCTACATCGCTTACTCGTACTAAGTTAACCATTATACACCGGTATAATAATATGTACAAAACCTAACGATGTACTATAGGCTAAAAAAATCCATCTTTCCTCTTTATCAGTCAATAATATAATTTCTACGTAACTTCAGTTCGTATGAAATAAAACTTTCAAATTTCAATTCATATATTGCTAAAACGTACACTTATACTAGCAATGCATCATTCATATTAAAACTCACAATCATACAATATATAAAGTCATAGGTCATCAATTATTTTGCAAAGAGCTTATTCATATAAAACAATTAAAATACACTCACTGTTTTGTGAACTTATCATCAAGCACACTCACACATTCGGTGCCTCTCTTTTACCTACAAAAAATGCATTTCACTTAGGCATTTATTTCCAAATTTAGAAATAAGACATTAAAACTATAAATTTGGTTTAACGAATTTGAGTTTAATATATAATCGCGTAACACATACACTAAATGTATTTTTGCTTACTTCTGTAGGCCAACCTATTGTTTTCTGTTTCCAAATATAACTTCGAAAGTCACTTAAATACCATATTTTACCCATTCTAACTTACCAATTTTTTTGAAACACTATCTCACCCAATTCAATTCACCATATCACTATTATGCATGATGAGTCACGTTGATGCTAGTCCAAAATTCATACCTCCACTTGTTCCTAATTTTCACATAGTAAACGTTCGCAGTAGGTTTTGAGGTCTTCTATACATTTGTTCTCCTATGTCTCTAGTTTCCATATCATCAAAAATTAGGACATTTAAAGTTATAAATCAAGAAAAAAGCACCAAACATCATAAGCTGCTCCAACATAAGGGCAACATCAGATCACCATTTTCAATCTCAAATTCCAATATGATTCAACCAGAATTAAGTTAAGTTCTCTTCTAGGAATTTTTATTTCTATGTCTTAGGTTTCATTTCAGTTGTAATCATCTAATTTGGAGGTCGATATGCCAATTTATGGCCTAAACAATGGCTGTATGCCAATTTATTGCCAAAACAATGAGACTAGTTTAAACAAACCTAAGACAGAATTCTACTACACATTACTCTCTTTTTATATTCAACCAATTCCATGCAAAGAAACACCAAAATAATACCAAGGCACCATTTATCTTAAACACATCCATCCCATACTAAAAACTCCCAAAAATTAGGAATTTAAGCTAGGAAAACTTACCACGTTTTCCTCCAATCTTTTGCGTATTTATTGAACACCTTTACTTGATCAAGATCTCTTCAAATCTCCATCAAAACCCATCAACAATGGAAGCCCTCTTCTTCCTCTCTCCTTGGCTGACCTTCACACTTACTTCTCTTCTTTTCACTCTTGATTTTTGTAACACCCTACACCCGCGTGACCCGAACCCGACATCGATGGTGATATCCTAGTCCGTGTCCCGCGAGGGTAGCTTGCTACATCACTCAGTCAAAACTCAGTATAACTTTTTTTTTAATACAAACATATGCGCGGAAATCAGTAGGCACTTT
>JANITX010000210.1:33022779-33042629 GCA_027564395.1 Erythroxylum ulei | reverse complement strand
ATAATTGGATTTGAATATGAATGTGTGTTGGATTTCGGACTGAGGCCCAATGATTTTGAGTTTTGGTGAGAATAGTTGAATTTAGAAAAAAAAAACACATGAGAAATTATGGTAAGCAAGGAACCACGCTCAAGTTTCACGGTATTATGTTAAGAAGTTGGGTTCCGGATTCGGGATCCAACATGTATCGTCTGGAATAATACTTCTTCTGTTATCACGTTTCGTCTTATATTACGCTTCGTCTGGTGTTTACGTATCGTCTGTTGTTGACGTATCGTCTAGTGTAGATATATCGTCTGTTATTGACCGCGCATCTTCTGGATTTGACTAAGTGTTACTTACATTTTTCTGCACACCTAACAAACTTGTCAAAACAGTTCATACATTTCTACGATTATTATTATTTAATTGTCATCAAAATTAATAGAAGTAGAGTCCTCTTGACTTAACAGTTTGGTCCTCCTAGACTTACATCCACTCTTTTTTTATTAAAAGGAAAATTAACAAAATTGATTACAAAATAGGTCTGGGGAAACAGATCCCTGACATATTCTCTAAAAAGATATTGTGGCACCCAATAGGTGTAGTATCAAAATAAACGACTCCTACATCAAAATGTTCGACATTCACTCTTTAAACTTGCTCAAGAATTCCATATCCACTCTGGCTCATTTTTGATGGGTGAAGAGTAAACTGGTACAATTCATCTTTTTCAAGAATCAAGATAAATCTTACAATTTTTAACTATTTATAACTTTCTCTAACACAATTCTAAGTCTCACAATGACACAATTATCTTTAGAGGTGCATAACTCACACTATAACAAAGCTTTCTTTTATTAGAATATAGTAACTTAATTATAACTCAACATTTTGATCCTTATAGTATTTAATTCATTTTGGTTCTCTTGCTTTCTTATGTTCTTTAGCTTTAAAATATACTTCTTATATTGTTATTCAACCTAGTAACCAATATTAAAGTCACTCCCTTATTTATTGAGTGAAATATAATTGTTTGAGGCTTAAAAAACAAATTTAGTTTAAGCAATTGATCCATCTTAATTGATTGAACTATTATTCATAAGTCTTTATTTAGTCAACTTAATTTGGAATTTTTCTTTTTGAGTTTGTAGTCCTTTCTTTTAGCTATCTAATGCTGCTTAAATAACCTCAATCCTACACCCATAAAGGAACTTAGCATTAAAATACTACAACAACATCTCTCTAATGTTAACTTGCTTATAAACCTTCAAGCTACACTTAAATCACTCTATGTAACTTATCAAAACCTTGAATCTCCTCTTAGAAATCACCAAGCATGAATTTCAATTCGTGAATCACTCCTTTCTAAACTTGTTTGTTTAATTCAAGTTTCAAGAAACAATCTCAAAACTTTTTTATAAACTTTCTCTTACAACATTACTTTCCAATATTATGTATCATTGCTTAGATAGATTCATTAGTATTTTAATATTTTGTAATAATAAAAACCATATATTTGAATCTCCTTAATTCTTATAATCTTTTTTTTGGCAATTTCAAATAGATGGCTAATCTTATTAAATATTATTTTTTACTCAATTGTAAGCAATTCTTTTTTGAAAAAAGTCTCATCTTCACTAATTGTACAAGTAAAAAACCTAATGCGATTACAACATTAACGTAAGAAACGAAAAAAATTAGACATTGAATATGAGGATAGCATTGAATGAACTTCCTCAACAAAACCTCAATTAAAGGATTAATATAATCTTTCTTTTGTTAAAATTATTTTACTTCACATAATAAGAGATATATGAAAAATAATTGATGAATGATGATGGTTATCTCAAAATATGAAGTTATAAACCTTTCTTTTTTGTCATATACTTTTACATATCCTGTTATAAAAGAATGTCATCATTACTTAATAATTGAAAGTTTACTTTGAAATTGAGAAAAAGTAATTTTTGTGTTCATAGATATGCGAGATAACATATTCAAAAGTATTTAACCTTTTAACATCTTTTCAATTTAGTGTCAATTTTTTAAAGTTTTTAATTTAGTGACTAACTTCTTAAAATTCATATAAATCAGGTTATATGAAAACGCCACATCAGCAAAAACAACTTTTTAACCTAATTTATATCAATTTTAAAAAGTTAGTCACTACGTTGAAAACTTTAAAAACATTTAATGGACACGCCAACAAAAACACTATTTTAACTTGATTTATATAAATTTTAAAAAGTTAGTCACTAAACTAAAAAAAATTAAAAATTTGGTACTAAATTAAAAAATATCCTAAAAATTTAGGCACTATTTAATTTGTTATCCCTAAATATATTTTTGAAACTTATATGAGAATTGTTAATTATAAATTTATGAAGGAATTCTTATAAATGATAAGATTTGATAATTATTTTTTTATATATACTTGTACGTGTATATAGACTAAATTATCAACTACTTATCCATCAATTTGTTTAAAGTTTATGATAAACTATTATCTATGTATCAAAGACGTCCTTCTAAAAACAACATTAAGAGGAGAAATCTAATTATTCTTAAATGTTGAAAGTCTATAAATAATCTAAGAATTAAGAGTGCTTCAATTATAATTTGTCATTTGTTGAATAATTCTACTTGTTTAATTTGTATATATCTAAATAGATACATGGCATTGCTATAATTGCATCCATTTTTGATGCTTTTATCAAACTACAATCAAAGGTGTACTAAAAAATAATGATTAAAAAACTTAACCAGTTCGATCGATTCAAACATAAAATTTTGAATTGACTTACCTTTTGATTCGGCTTTAAATTTTTTGGTTTAATTTACTTTAATAATTTTTATTGTTAAAAACTTACTAGTTTATTAATTAATTAGTCGATTTTATAAACTAATCAATTTTTATAAATTTAAATAAATTAATTAGTTTTTATTTAACTTTTATAATTAAACTTTAAAATTTTCCATATGTTCACAATTTCTTTCAATTATATTTAAAAATTTTTAATTCTATTCAACCTTTAATTAATTTTATGACGATCCGGTTGAACCTTTTAAATCTTTAATCCTCTTGTCTTATCAATTTAAATTTTGATCTGATTTTTAAAATAGTGCTTACAAGAGTTAAATAAAAACATCTCTTTCCAATTAGTCCAAATCTAAATTCAAATCCAGCTCAACCCACTAGTTAGCTATCTGCAAATTAATTTCAAAGTTTCATAATTTTAGTATTAATCTATTGCTCTAAAATGTTACCATCCGGAACATTGGCGAGTGACAACACTCTCTAAAATCCGCTACCTCTTGGCGCGTGGATTCTGAGAACCTAAAACCAAAAATCAATGCCAACTGTAATCAAACTTTTGTTAAGTCGTTACCCAAAGTAGACAATAAACATTGAGAAGCTTAGGCGTCGCCGTTTAGGAGTTAGAGTTGGAAAGCGAATGGGAAATGGCGAAGAAAACACATTGAATTGAATTCAATTTATTATAGCTTCAGCCCCAAATTAACTTCAGACAAGCAAACCCTAAATCACCAATGTCTATCTCTTCTTTCTTTCTCCCTAATTTCTACTAACCCATATCCTTCTTCTAGATCTGGTTTTACGGGTATCTTGTTCTTTTTTATTCTATTTTCTTCTGATTTTAATGGTTTTTGTTTGTTAGTGTTTGCGTTCTGTTTGTGGTTGATGAATTGCACTTCGACGATCGTTGTATAATCTCCACGGATCGCTTGTTAGTTTGTTCCTTTCGTCTCTTTTTCTCTGTTAATTAATTTCGTAATGGATTTTCTTTTTCTTGGAAATTATTCTCTGTTGATAATGTTGTTCTGAAACGGTATGCATTCGTTTTCTTTCTTTTTGTATTTTTTTTTACTCTAGCTTTACTTTTTTGTTGTTATAAAAAATTTGAGAATTATAGTGAAATCGCAACTGTCTCCTATTTTTTAAAGGGAGGATATATAAGATCTTTGGAAGGCTCGGTATCAGTTTATTCCTATTTATCATCGTATGATCAGATTGGTTGCTTTGTTGCTACGTGATTGAATATTTGTGGTTTTGATCTGACACTGTCAAAAGGTTTCTTTTCTTGGTCAACTGTTAATAGTTACTTAATTGTTGATACTTGAAGCTCTTGGATTGGTTGATCGAAATCGTCATCCTAAATTGCAGTTTTTATGGTCATGGTGCTTGTGGATTTGTAGTAGACATGGTTGTCCAGTTTATCATTTCTGAATATTGGTTTTGAAAAGCAATGTTGGCCAATTGGTTAAAATTCAAATTATCGATGCTCGTAAATGAATAGATTTTGGATGATAAATCAGGCATTATTGAGCAGTTCTTCTCGGCTGTGCTAATTTGCTTCATGGCTTCTTTGTGAAATTCTAGGCTAACAAATTTTGGTCCCATTTTGTTTTATTGTTTGACAGCAGATCTTACCGATGACTATATCTATCTATAAAATGAATGAAGTTGTGATTTGATGGATGATGATTGTGAAAATGGACAAAATGTATGCTCCATCATGGGAGCGTGCTCAACGACTTTTTGAAAAGGTATTTTTGTCTTTCCCTTGTTTTTTTACTTTTCCCTACCTGCTCAAAGAACTGGGAGCCTTGTTGTTTACCTTGTGGTTTGATGGAATATAATTTTGCTGCTTAATTATCCTTTCTCCATGAGAGTGTCACTATCTTGTATTTATGCATGTCCATGTGCTGGTTCTGAAATTGAGTTTGTTGTGTTCTAACTCTTTATTCTTTTCATGCAGAATATAGAGATTGAGAATAAGCGCCGATGCTCGGCTCAGGCTCGTGTACCATCAGATCCCAATGCTTGGCAGCAGATGCGTGAGAACTATGAAGCTATAATTCTCGAGGATCATGGTTTTTCTGAGCAGCACAACGTAGAATATGGTCTATGGCAGTTGCATTATAGGCATATTGAGGAATTTAGGGCACATTTCAGTGCTGCTTTATCCTCCTCGGGCTCAAACTTATCGCCAGGTGTAAAGGTTTCACCACGACCTGATCGAGTTACAAAAATTAGGCTTCAGTTCAAAACATTTCTTTCAGAAGCAACAGGGTTCTACCATGATCTGATTCTGAAAATCAGAGCCAAGTATGGGCTTCCTTTGGGGTACTTTTCTGAGGATTCAGATAATGGGATTGTAATGGAAAAAGATGGAAAGAAAACAACTGATATAAAGAAAGGCTTTATCTCTTGTCACCGTTGTTTGATATATTTGGGTGACCTTGCCAGGTATAAGGGACTTTATGGGGAAGGTGATTCAAAAACCCGTGAGTATGCAGCAGCTTCAAGTTACTACTTACAAGCTGCATCTCTTTGGCCTTCAAGTGGGAATCCACATCATCAGGTTGATAGTTCTTTTACTTTGTCTTATTATTTCTGTAGCATAAACTTGCATTTTTATTCTAATATTTAAATGAATTTGTTCTTTTCAGTTTTATAAATCTTTTACATGTTTCAGCTTGCTATTTTGGCTTCCTATTCGGGTGATGAGCTGGTGGCAGTGTATCGGTATTTCAGGAGTCTGTCTGTAGATAACCCCTTTGCAACTGCAAGAGACAATTTGATTGTTGCTTTTGAGAAGGTACCTTCTAGTTGTGTTCTTGTTTGTTATTTTTCTCAAACATTTAGTTTTAGTTTAGAACATGCAGTGTTTAAAATTATGTTAGAACTATTGGGAAAAAAGTAGGTATTATGATCTGCCACTCAACATACTTTTTGGAAGAACTATAAATGTCTAACTTTCTCTTTATCTTTTGTTTCAAGTGCTAAGTATTATGGATAATTCAAGTTTGTATAAAATTGTATTGACTTCTATGACCAAGTGCAGAAATGGGCTCTAAATTAACAGCATGAATATCAATTTGGTATGGCCGTGTTTAAACCTTTTGAAAGTCCTATCTGACTATTAAACTTGTTTGATGCTTAGGCTTTTGAGTTTAGATGACTTAAAAGCAGAATTAGATAATATCTTTTAAGCAGTTGGAAACAACAGGTTAAGAAGGGCTTGTGTTAATTGATGTTAGGTTGTAAACATTAAGTTATTCACTGCAAGAAAAGTTTTTTATGAAGTTGCCATACAGTTGAGGTAAAACAATGATTTCAAACAAGTCATTTATTTTACAGAACCGCCAGAATCACAACCTTCTGCTTAAAGAGTCATATGAGCACCTGGCTAGAAAAGGAAAAGGAAAAGGTGATGCACCATTTGCGTCCAGAGATGTGAACTTTGAAGCTGTTGCTAAGAAGGAAAGAGCCTCTAAAGTCTTTGAGATGCGCAAATCATTTTGCATTCAATTTATACGACTAAATGGCATTCTTTTCACTCGTACAAGGTATTATTTCTTAAGTGCTTGGCATTTTGTTCAGACTCTTTTATCTGGATTCCTAGATAATTACTTCTTTTTCCTTATCTTGTCCAGCCTGGAAACATTTGCAGAAGTTCTAAAATTGACGAGCAGTGGATTCTGTGAGCTTCTTTCTTCTGGGCCAGAAGAGGAGTTGAATTTTGGTTCAGATGATTCTGAGAATGGAATGTTTATAGTTCGACTCATCTCCATTCTTATATTCTCAGTTCATAATGGGAAAAGAGAGGTTGAAGACCAGACATATGCAGAGATTGTGCACCGGGTTTTTCTACTTCAGAATGCATTTACTGCAGTATTGGAGTTTATGGGGCATGTTCTATGTAGATGTGCAGAGTTACACAATCCTACTATAAGTTTCCTTCTACCTGGCATCTTGATTTTTGTGGAATGGCTGGCATGCTGTCCTGATGTTGCATCAGGCAGTTATGTTGATGAGAAACAGGCTTCTGTTTGGTCACATTTCTGGCATCAGTTTATTTCATTCTTGAACAAGATATTGTCATGCCGCTCGATGTTACTGGATGGAAATGAGGATGAAACTTGCTTTCATAATATGCACAGCTACGAAGAAGGGGAGACAGAAAACCTACTTGCTTTGTGGGAAGACTTCGAATTGAGAGGATTTTTGCCACTTCTCCCTGCACAAACCATCTTGGATTTCTCAAGGAAGCACCCATTTGGTGCTAATGGAAGCAAGGAAAAGTTAGCTCGCATTAAAAGGATTATAGCAGCTGGGAAGGCTCTAGCCAATATCGTTAGCATTGATCAGAAATCATTATGTTTTGATACCCGAAAGAACAAATTTGTTATAGCTGCTGATTCACAAATTGCGGAGGATGATGTTTTGACTTTTGATACAAAGAGTATGCAGGAAGATATGCCTATTGAGACAGCAGTGAGTTTGGGAATGATGCAGCCTAATCAGGAGCTATATGTGGAAGGGGAAGAGGAAGATGAAGTAATTGTCTTTAAGCCAGCAGTGACACGGAAGCAACCTGATGTTCTTAATACCCATTGGGCTGTTTTTGAAGGCTTGAAACCTGGTCTAAATGTACCTCAAGGTGATCATCAGTTTTATGGTGGTTCTGCTGTTGTTCCTCTTGGTAATCTTCAACAGCCAGCTGTTATTGGCCCAAGTCCTCATATTTGGGCAACTTCAAGTGGCAGTCTCCCTCAGCACCTGCAGCCTATTCAACAATACCCTTCAAAATGGTCAGCAGAAGAAGCTGCTTCACTTGCTGGCAACATAAAGAGTGTCCGTTTCATGGAGAATGGACATGTGACTACTAATCATGAAATTCAAAAGGAATTGGGCATAGTTCTGCCTGTGGTCCGTAAAGTGCCATTTCAGCAGACTCTGAATTTAAATGGTGATAATATCTTTTGTGATCCGCTTCATACATTAGAAGCTGTAATTCCATCCAAGATTGATGTCATTGTATCTTCAGGAGTTCTTACTGATGATGTGGCTGTGAAGACATCAGCAGCTTTGCCTCCAGCAACAAGAAAAAGTCCAGTTAGTCGACCTGTGAGGCACCATGGGCCTCCCCCAGGTTTTAATCCTGTACCTCCTAAACAAGTTGTCGAACCTGCTTCTGGATTCGATTCAATGAACAATGCTCCATTAATGGATGATTATAGCTGGTTGGATGGATATCAAATGCCTTCATCAACAAAAACTTCTGAATTTAATAGCACCTCTGCTTTAGTTGCTCATATGACACCTCAATATCTAAATAACAACAATGGCTTGTCTGAAGCTATCAGCTTCCCATTTCCTGGAAAACAGGCTCCCACTGTTCAGTTTCAGATGGAAAAACAAAAAGATTGGCAGAACTATCAGGGCATTGAGCACTTTAGAGTGCAACAAGAACGGTTACAGCATGAGCAACTAGTAAATGGAAATCAGCAGTTCAGTCCAACACCTGAGCAATATCATGGACAGTCAATCTGGAGTGGTCGTTATGTTGTGTGAAATCAGAATGATGGCTTAGATGGTAAGACGAGCTTTCTCTATCCTACACCCTGGTACTTAAATGTTGTTTATACTATGTTTTTTCGTGGGAATTGCTCTTCTTTAACTTTCATCTTTCTTCTTGAGGGTCTAAACATTATTTCGGTGAATGTGCTGTGTCCTTTTGCTACCGATACAACTCCAACTTAGCTATCCTTGTTAATTTCAATTTAAGTTTTTGTTGGAGCATGGTAGCATTGGCTCGTTGCGAACTCTTGCTACTAATCAAGTAAGTACCTATCTACCCTTTCTATTTCATTATCTCCATTATGTGACTAATTTGGTGTCTTGCTGGTTAGGCTATTGGATTGAGGCAGCTTAAAACCTGATTAGATGCAACTAGATTATCCTCTGGTTAATTGTTATTCTCCATGTCGCTAGCTTATAACTTTTCCCAGTTGAAGTGGAAAAGTGATGTTTTATTATGTTTTCTGAATTCCAGTATAATATGTATAATATATTGTTTAGGGTGACAGTTTGTTATCATATATGCATCTTTGATTCCCTTTTTCCATTATATTTAGTTGTTTGAAACATTTGAGCGATCTACTAGGGTCTTAAAGCCAGCATAAATCTGTAAACTAACATTTGTAGGAAAATAAAGTGCCCAGATCCGGATAAACTTTTTTTTTTCTAATGCCTACGGTTATGGGAATCAGGTGGGCTTGCTGTTCTAGATGATTGCTGTTGTAGCATTTTGTGTGCCCACTGAACATCTGTGCTCACATTTTGCTTACTTTTGCTGTTGCCATATTATGAACATTTTCAACTGAAGTCCCATAAGCTGTTGCATGTGATCATATATTTGCCTGTTCGCTTGGAAAATAAAATTTCTCATTCATGCTATGAGCTGACAATTTTTCGCTTAAAATGCAGATTTTTCGGGCCTCTGCTTCCTGTGGTGAGGGCAACTATTGATGCATCTTAATGATGTGCAGTTCGTAAGAAGTTAATGCATTGTCAGATCAATTTTGAAGGGAGATGTATTGTGTCTATGAGGGCAGCTTGAGCTTAAATCTGGAGGATTGAAGATATAGTGGACTTATCTACTATACTTGCATCATGGTCTAGCTGTTAGAATTGCTGGTGCCATATGGTGGGCAGTTTGATACCTTACTGTGTACTTGGCCAGTCCTGTCCTCATAAATTCAGGATTATGGTCCAAGTGGTGGTGCTTATTTTTGGTCTTGGTACTGGGAGTTGGATGGCAGGATGCTGATTACAGCATGAGTAGGGCAGAGCATATGTACGGGTGAGTGGAAGTTTAATGTATGATGGAGTTTCTTCGTAGAAGACATTTTTAGTTATTGCTTTACCGAGTATTTAGTTATTAGGAGAAGGAACTTGTGAAGTATGTTTGAGTTGAAAGGGTTTTACCATTCCAAGAAAGAAACTGTGGGATGTGGACTTAAAATATGTTAAAAGAAATCTTGCTGTTGGATGACATTTGTATCAATGTGCATGGTTTCAATCGCCAAAGGTCGTGGTATTGAGATTTCAGTTAAAATGGTTTTTGATTTACTTCCACTGCACACGTTAACACTGGCTAGAGTGATAGTAGGGATGAAGTCATTTCTCACAAAGCATTGTCAAGACTAAAATGCCTTGTGTTTAAATATATTATTTTAAGCTTGCTGTCTAGCATAAAAGTGTGGTCACGAGGATGTAAAAAGGCCCTATCATAAGTCATGCTCTTACGCCGTCGTGGTATGGCTGTCTCATTAAGTCGTACTTATTACGCGGTTGTGTTAGGTGGCAAGCCGCTCTCTACTAATTCGGTTGCAGTTGGCTTCCAACTCTATAATCTCAAATTTTAACATGCTAAAGAGAGTTTCATTACATGGTCGAGTCTGCACCCGCACTAATGGGAAGCAAGATTATTATTATTATTATTATTTTTTTTTTTCAGCACCCCCACTAATGAGAAGCAAGATCATTATTATTATTACCTTTCAGCAAATACTGTAAAACATGTATCTATTTATAAAGAGTTTTCAGCTTACTTATAATAGACTGGTACATATATAAACAATAGGAGATTTAAAATCAAGTACTACTATTCTTCACATTATCTCCTATTGGGATAGCGTGAAATTAGGTAAGTAAGGGATATAAATAAGTGAGAGGTCCTCATTTAGAAAAATAAATGGTCTCCTTATCATACCAACGCTCTGTCCTGTCCACTGCTCCTCCATAATTATTCTTTTACTTTTTGAACAACGGTATTGAGTTTGAAGGTCGCGATCAGAAGACCTTCAATTGCAAATAATTGAAAGCAAATGTGAGTTGACGCAATTCCGTTGAAATTGATTTCATGGCAACTAAGAAGGAAAGGAGCAGATCAAGATGTGGTAACTAATAATAATAATAATAATGAACTAAACGGGCAAGTTTTTGATACCTTAAATCATTTTAGTTAGCTTTACTGCCAGTACCAGGACTGATTGCTTTGGAACTATTGTTCCTATAAATTGCCTTTGAAGTTTTCAATAACTTTTATTTATTTATATGAAAAAAAAATCACCGCGCCACTTGTTCATAAAACGCTGGATTCTCCTTAAATAGAGCAGAGCAGATCACCTACATCAAAGATTAGATTGCTCACGGGTCTCAACTTTAGTTAGACATTATCAGTGACACGAAGGCAACACATTTTCACTTCTGTCTTTCTCTCATCTACTGTCAAACTAAACATGGCCTCAAACACACCAGCTTCCTTGGCTGCCTCTATCTTCATTTTCCTTCTCCCACTCCTCCATGGCCAAACCCATGCAAGTCCCATTAAAACAATCGTTGTCCTGGTCATGGAGAACAGGTCCTTTGACCACATGCTGGGTTGGATGAAGAAAATCAACCCTGAAATCGATGGTGTTGATGGAACTCAATCCAACTCATTGAACACCACTAACCCAAAGTCACCCAAATTCTTCTTTAAGAACCAGGCGCAGTACGTAGATCCTGATCCTGGTCACTCATTTCAGGCCATAAGAGAGCAGATATTCGGCTCTAGTGACACCTCCAAGGACCCTGCAATGAATGGCTTCGCTCAACAGGCATTTTCCATGGACCCATCCGCCAACTTGTCTCGGGACGTCATGAATGGATTTGACCCTGATAAGGTTGCTGTCTACCAAGCTCTTGTATCAGAGTTCGCCGTCTTTGACAGGTAAATCACTGCGCAAGCACCTAAATCTGGAAATTTCCATTTTCCAAGATGCTTATTATCATTAGCTTGGCAACATAATCTTCTATTTCCTTATCATGATCAACAAGATCTGATTTTTCTTGAGGAGACATCATGAATTTATATACCCTGGGAGTATGAAAATTCCTTAATAGTACCCAAAATAGTATCAAATACTAGTTCAATTGTTTTAGCCTTAATCCAATGCAGCATTTGCCTCACATTGCGTCATGTTGTGATCAAAGATTATTGATTGTTAATTATTGCCGTAAGTGTGGTATTTCAGATGGTTTGCATCAGTTCCGGCATCGACCCAACCAAATCGGTTGTACGTGCATTCAGGTACATCTCATGGAGCAACAAGCAACAACTCGACGTTGCTGGTAAAGGGATACCCACAAAGAACGATAATGGAAAATCTGGATGAGGCAGGAATATCTTGGGCAGTATACTGGCAGAATATTCCGGCGACATTGTTCTACAAGAACTTGAGGAAGCTTAAGTATATATCTAGGTTCCGTCCGTACGATGTCTCCTTCAAGAGGGATGCACGACAAGGGAAGCTACCAGGATATGTGGTGATAGAGCAGAGGTACATGGACGTAAAAATCTCCCCTGCCAACGATGATCATCCGTCCCATGATGTCTACCAAGGCCAGCTTTTTGTGAAGGAGGTAGGTTTTTGTGTTTTTTGCTTTAATACTCTGAGGTGATGTATATAATAATATTATATGAAGTTTGATTGTTAAGGTGTACGAGACGTTGAGGGGTAGCCCACAGTGGAATGAAACTCTATTGGTGATCACATACGATGAGCACGGAGGATTTTACGATCATGTACCAACCCCAGTTGATGGGATCCCAAATCCTGATGGAATTGTGGGTCCTGAGCCATTCCTTTTCAAATTTGATCGATTGGGAGTTAGGGTTCCCACCATAATGGTCTCACCTTGGATAGAGAAGGGTACCGGTAAGCAATTGCTTCTTCTTCTTCCACTTATAATCACTTGGTGGGTTAATGGTTAGAAAATAAACAACCCAGAATGCTTCCTAGGCCAAATTGGTTGACTTAAGCAACGGATGCGTGTTCTAGTCATTCCTTGGTTCTATTAGGCAGGCAGAACTAGAGTTAGGAGAATGTCGTACAAATAATACCAAAAGCCCCTTGGCATAACTTTAAGAGAAAGCAATTAACTATGTACATTCACACTACTTTTTAGACAACGGCTTCACGTGAAATTAAATTAAGGCCAACCATGAAAAGCGGAATTCCTGTGGATTGCTCTTAATCCAGTAAAGTGAAGTGGATCACGACCAAATATTGAATTCAAACGACCAATAAAATATTTTTACTTACGGAGTTTTATTTGGAGTGATGTGCATGCAGTTATACACGGTCCCAATGGATCACCTTATCCAACGTCACAATATGAACACTCGTCCATTCCGGCCACCGTGAAGAAGATCTTCAACCTCACTTCTGCCTTCCTCACAAAGAGGGACTCATGGGCCGGTACATTCGAGACCATTGTTCAGAGCAGGACCCAACCCAGAACTGATTGCCCAGGTCGGTGTGGGTCTATCAATTACGTCTTTAACTGTTTATAATCACTCACTGACTGTTGCTGTATTGAATAGAGCTACTTCCAAATCCTACCAAGATCAGGAACGACGAGCCAAATGATGAGGCAAAGCTTAGTGAATTCCAGCAGGAGCTCATCCAACTGGCAGCAGTACTAAAAGGAGATCATGTGTTGAGTAGCTATCCTAGTACCATAGGAAAAGAAATGACAGTGAAACAAGGGAAGGAGTATATGGAAGATGCTGTGAAACGATTCTTCCAGGCTGGACTTGAAGCCAAGAGAATGGGAGTGAATGTTGACCGAATTGTTCAAATGAGACCATCCCTCACCACAAGATCACAAGACCCCACTACCGGGAAGCCTTGAGAAAAGCTAATAATAATAACCATTCCACTTAGATTGCTGTTAAATATGTTTAGCGTGTGAGAAATTCTTTTCATTTCTTATTGATAGAAGTGTTCTGCTTCCATTTCAACATCATCTCCTTGGCATCGGTCCCTGTAAATTCCACTCTCCCCCAAAACCCTTATAAGGTAAATAGAACAATATCCTCACTTTTTGCTTACATTTATATTCTCCTAGGAGTAAAGCTGCTTCTCAAGAACTCTGTTTTCCTTAGTCACGTTGAGATGGCCACTTGGATTATGCATCTCCTTACAGATTCAGCAGCATAACACATTCTTAACTCATCCAAACTCTAGTAGGATACTTCTGATTGTATTGTGGATGGAACACACCATCCTAACCTATTAACTACTTTAAAAAACAACAACAAATCGTTGTAACTAAGTTTGTTTTCATGTAAAACATGTTACAAGAAAACCAAACAACAAAGACTTGCAATTTACAGTTCCGTAGACAATCAAAAAGACGACAACAGTGATAGATACGCGTACAAAAGAATTCAGATGCCTTCCTAGTTGTTTGCTGAGCTCAATAATCAAAAGAACTGACTTTAAGGTGTAAGTTTCTATTTGCTATCTATACCACTGCTCTGAGTCGCTGTCAAGTATTGGGATATAATCTCCTTTGATGTATACTATTGCTATGAAGAAAGGATCAACATTCTTATCATTCAGAATCTTAAAGTCGATGATCCGACCTCCATTATCAACCACTGTTTACCAAGTCCCATCCTGGAATATTAGCTGTGGCTTCGTTGACCATCTTTACCAGCGTGACCTGCAGGCAGTTACAAGGAATGTATAAATGCACATGGGTGTATAAGAGAGCCTTCCAAATTCACTGTAAATATTAAGACTACCAAAAGAAGAGTACAATAATGGAAATTAACATACTTTGAACATGCAGATACCACTTGCTAAAGATAATAAATGAAGTTTTCACTTACTAAAGATGTTGATTGCAGAATATTGGTTCATCAGTTCTGCCTCCAAGAACAATTCAACAACAGAGCATTGATTTTTTTTTATTTATTAGGATTTGGAATGTTCTTACATCAAAGGATAGAGAAATAACTGACAACATTCAATTCTGACTACAGGCATTAGTAAGTAAAATTGTAAAGATTACTGAGCCATTACAACAACAATAACAAACTTCTAAATGAAAATTTGCATTTATAGCTTATGCTTGTGAGGGACTAACTTCAATCTTTGGTTTGCATCATAATTAATTAGATTAAAATAAGAAAATATGAGGAAGGTGAACAATCCCTCTCATTAATTGCATCCTGTATCAATTAATAAGTCATTTAATTTCTTTCAATATCAACTTGATTACACTTCTTATTCACCGTAAATCATGTTAATAGAGTCACTAAGCATGGTTCCAACTTCCAGTAATACCTATTAACAACCTGAATTATGTTCTCTCAAGATCTCTAAATTATCATCACCCATATGCCCGCTATGAAAAACGATATGGACCTACCACACTTTCAGGAACTCCTGTTGGAGGTAACGTGAGGTTCCTTGGGGGAGGACCACTAAGATATGATCTCTTATCAAATCTCCACTCTCCAATATTTCCGTATGTCAGTTCTCCCTGGGTTATAACCAAAATGTTTAAAACTGATATAAGGGCAAAAACAACAATACTAGTAGTAAGCTTTTTGCGAAAAAAACTGGAGCAACAAAAATGAAAAGGTATTTGTATTATACCCCAAAACATCAGGTATCTAGGCTGGTCCATAAAATAAGAGAGAACCTACCTTCATATTATAGTCACACCCATACGTGTAATGGATGATAAAGGTCTTCCCAAGTTTCAAGTCCCAGGGCGGCTGAAAAATATAAAAATGTTTGTAATTCTAGACCTAAAGATACAGTAATATACATGAAGCTTTATTATAGACACAGGGTTACCTGTATCATGAAGTCCTTGCGAAGTATATGCCGCACACCATGCAATGCTGATGCTACAGCATATGCATACCTTAAGTTCATTATGGATGAAGACAAAAGAATTAGCTAAATGATATGACAATACATGAACTGAAACAGAAATAACCATCTAAAACAGCACTCACATTTCCAATACCCAACCAAATGCCTTATCGGTCTCTGGGTCGTCTTTCATTCTTAATGAAACATTTACCCAAGTTGGTGAAATATCCTCCAGCAAAGACTGAAAGGTGAAAGTTTTGTTGAACACAGGTTAACAACGAGCAAATTTTACAGAATGAAAAATATTGTCTTCCAACTGCACAACATAGTAAATTATGCTACACCACAAGTGTGAGGATTATAGTGAATCATACTATATAAACTATAGGCACATCTAAGGTTTTTCTTTCCAAACACCTTAAATAATAGTAGGATTTTTTAATTTTGAAATACAATATTAAAGGAAATGCATGAATTTGTTAGAACAATTCATACATGATACATCTGAACACAACTGCTACCTTTCTAATTATGACTGGAGAATTGCCAATTGGATCTACATCGGTCACAGGACCCTTCTCCATGGGATAAAATTTTCTAACAATCTTCTCGTGTTCTTTGGGTTTAATATAGAAAAATGGAAATCCAGCTGGATGTTCTCCGTGGGCCAAGTTAGGCAAAGGCTTGACAAATAAGTGATCCGGTTCTGCCATCAGGATGTATCTGCATCAATCAGAAAATGGCCCACTTCTCAGAAATCATTGAGGTCAAGCCTGGAAGAAAGAATATGCATGACAAATTTAGAAACTCACTCTTCCTCAATTGTCGCCTTTTCCAGCCATTGTACAAACGCCCAAGGCCTATTTAAGACAATATAACCCTGGATAGAGCATGAAACTGTAAATGAGTAAATAATGAAAATAAACTACACATAGCAGCAAAGTTGGAGTGTTGAAATCAAGTAGCACAACTCAAAATTTCTGTCAATTGACAGGTTATGATTTTTTATCAGACATCACAGGACACTATAATGGGATCTAGCTTCAGTGTCCTTGTAAATTGCTACGATACAATCAAAAAATAGCAAAAGTTGACCAATAGTCATCAAACAGGATCTCATAGAACTTGAATGAGAGCTCACATTTATTAAAGGTTATTTCAAGAAATAGGCTTCTAGCCAAATGATTTTCGTAAAATCAACACAAATTACTGTAATTCAGAGATTAGAAAAATTTTATCAAGCTCACCCGATCTAGACCTTCGGGAAGGGGATCAACAACAAAAGTTGGAATCTCATCCATCAAATGGTCAGCTTTTCCAGAGTGCAAAATTCGAGTAAACTGTCCCATGTCTGATCCAGGCATTACTTTTACCTTCTTATACCAGTAGTACATAATCCGGCATTGCCACTGGCTATATGGAGCATCGGTTGCAGTAAGGGCAATGTGGAATTTAGAATTTGAGTTTCCAAGTATCTTTATCTCAGTAGGCATCTCTGTAATAGGATCAGATAACTCTGACCCATGAACTGAATTTGATTCCTTAGAATTTAATACCAGGGTTAACAAGTTATATGTTGCAAAGAAAAATCCTAACGCCAAAAGCACCAAAAGTAATGGCGACACTCTCCCCATATTCTTCCTCTCAGTCATCTTTTGAGTCCCAAGTACACAAAAATACAATCCAAACCACTCAAAGTAACCAAATTGGTACTACCAACAATAACATATAAGCACCAACCAAAGAGAAAAAAGATAGCTTCTCCAAATCCTTACGAGAAAATCAACTTGGTCAATCAGAAACCTGCATAAGAGAAAAGAAAAAGGTCTGAATCAATCTTCAAGAGAGTATCTCAATATAGTAGTGATCAGTTGATATGGCAGTTACAACTAGCACCCGAACAACTAAACTAAAGAGAAAAAGAATAAACGTTATTTCTGAAGCACGGTAAATTGTAGTACCGCACAATCCCAGATTTTGAATTCGCTAAACAATGAAAACGCAAGAGTCAAAAGATGTTCTTTAGATCAAGAACCAAGAAAAAATAGATCTGAGACGTTTAATTCCAAGGAAACGAGATGGGGAAATCCCAGAAAGTCAAAGACTTTAACACACAGTTCTGATTAAAATAAAGAAAAAAAAAAGAAAAGCGCAATGAGAGAATCAATGTTATGGTTCGTTAAGCAGAGAAGAAGGGTAAAGCAAGTTTCACCGTGAAGAATGAGCAGAAACAGAGGCAAAGTGAGGGACTTTGGGTTTCGTCAACGCTCTGAATCTTGACAGGGTGCATAACTGGAAACTAGATCTTATAATATAACTTAATCTAAGACATAACGTTATGTATTTTCGTGTTGTTCTCTTAATATATACTCTGCCCCAACTAATTCTGTGAGACCAAAATAAAATAGTTATTTAGAAGACTTGGCATTTTCCATGCACTATCCTTCACCACCAAAACCAATCCATCATTACAAGTCAACAATCTCTAAATTTCCAGGAAAGGAGTATTCTGGTAGATTTCCTACCTATTTGGCATGTTTCCTTGAAAATTAATGCAGCACCCACTTAATGGGATGTTCTATTAATTGCAAGTAAACTCCACCTTAGTTTCCATTGTCCCATCAGTCTTTACATGCTTTCTGCTTTACACAAGCACTTGAGAAATGCTCATCTGTTCCTTCCTGTTCGTCCTTCACGGGTTTAAGAGACGTTACCCAACTACGCATGGTCCAATAACATATATATATATATATATATATATGTTATTGGAGATTGAAGAAGGAGAGAAAGCTACTGTCGACGGTCGACCAGCTTTAGCTTAATTGACGTTACTACTCCCCTCGCATAATAATAATAATAATATTTTTTTGAGAAATCAAAATTGTATTATAGGCTCCAAAAAAAGATACAAAGGCATAGATCGACGACTTCCCATCGTATTAGCTAATGATATCTTTGTAATGGTTCTATTCATCCAACCTCTACTATTTTCTACTCAGCCGTGTTTGACACCCCGAATTGCTCTCCTTGCATGCGAGAGCTTCTGCTAGGTTCTTCACTCCCTTTTGACTCTTTCATTGTAGCAGTTAGCATCTCCTTTTTGGAATTCTCTAGTAAGTAGTAATCAATTCTCTCATACTTATTTGGGTCCACAACCACAAAGAACACTTTAAGAACCAATAATGCACGCATAATATAATGCCTAACACCCAACCTTTGTGGGTTTCATTGCACCATTTTTAGTAGGATACAAACAATAGGAAAGTGATCTTTTCTTACTCCTTGGTTTGAGAAAGCATGTATTGGGCACAAAATCAATGACCTTCAGGGACTCCAGTTATTAAAGGGTTGCTATGAGACCCTCTTTTTAATGTTCGGTAAACATCACAATTGCCCAAGTAACGCCCCAACATATACCCTGGAAGTTGAACATAATAAATTAAGTACATCGAAGTATAGGAAGAGATATAATAGTAATTAATGTACAAGATATGGGTAAATGGATAATTGATTTGCTTAGACATGAATATACATACTTAGACGTGAAATATGTATAAATTTTTTTTATATGTTTGCTTGGATTTATGAATGTGATGTGAGGGGAATTGATAAAAGAAGTTTTTCATAAGTAAATGGTAGATTTTTGGTTAAATTGGATATATTTTTTTGGCGTTCATGCATGATAAGACCGAAGTTAATTGATTTGTGATGTGTACCTTGCTGAATGGATAAGTTTCACTGAATAGATTTCTGTAATTTAACCTTATTTTGACCTGTAGACTTCCAAATTGGATATTTTCAATTGGAGATTAAACTAGAGACATAGGTATAAAACTTTCACAAAGGAATTGAAATCTAATTCTGCCTCTAAGAGTTTTGAATTATGTTTTGAAGTTGAGTTTTGGCTACTATCTTTGTTTTCCAACAACCTGTAGTTTTTGAGGTATAAATCCTAATATAATTAACCAAATTGCATGAAATTCATACCATTAGAAACTTAAGACATAGGGGAACGAAAAAAAATTGATAAGATTATAGGCCAATGTGGAATTAGAGGAAGAAGAGGGACCAATATGTAATTTTCTTAAAGTCAACTCATGGACCAATAAGATTAAAGCATGTGTGTCCATTAGAATTGCAACACATGGTCCAATAGAATTGTAACATATGATCCAATGGGATTGAAACATGTGTCTAAGACTAGAAAATTCATAAAAAGACATATTGCTGGACCCCGTTCCCGGAGCCCAACTATCTACACGGAGTCGAAAACGAAGACCGTTGGGCCCGAGTCCCGACCCCCAAGGTTGAACCCGGGGTGACCCGTCGGAACC
>JANITX010000210.1:32909357-32921548 GCA_027564395.1 Erythroxylum ulei | reverse complement strand
TAGATAATAATAATAATAATAACTTAAATTAATTAATTATTAATTTTTATTATGTTATTATTATTATTATTATTATTATTATTATTATTATTATTATTATTATTATTATTATTATTATTATTAATTGAGATAGAAAGTAGGGATATGTTGGTTTTCTATCAAAGAAAACATGTTGTCAAAATTCAGAGAAACGATGCTTTCTGATTTTTGTAAAACCGTTGTAGTTTTTTAATTTTCATAAACAAAAAATCGCAACAAAATAAGTTAAACACGTTTTACTTACCTTTTTTTTTTACAAAAATGACTACAAAAAAAAAAAAAAGAAATAGAAACAAACAACCCCTTACTTTAAAAACAACTGTCCAAACAAGTCCATGCCTAAATATTCCTTAGCCCCACTCCACCATCCAAATACACTCCACCATCCAAAACAAGCCAACATAATGCCTCAAGTTCTGCCCCATCTAAACCGGCCTACACTCGACCACCTAAATCCACTTCAAATGCTCAAAACACTCCATACACACCAAGAAACACCCAATCTGCCCCACCTAACAAAAGTATATCCAAAAACCACCTAAAATGCTTCAAATGTCAAGGATATGGCCATTTTCAAACCGAATGTCCTACTAGAAAAGTTATGACCATTCAAGAGATTAAGGAAATTGAGAATGAGTTGTATCGTGTTGATTTTATTAAAGATTAGCCACGACCAGATTTGGATGATGAAGAAAATGCTCTTGTTTGTGATGCAAATGGTTAGATGGTGAAATGCTTATCCTGTTAACAGTCTTGGATTGTGAAAAAAGTAAAGAAGATTGGAGGAGGAAATCTTTGTTTCATTCTAGGTGTTTGACAAAAAATAAGTTATGTGAAGTTGTGATAGATAGTGGAGCATGTGAGAATGTTGTTGCTAGTGAAATGGTTGATAAATTGGTCTTGAAACCGAGCTTCTCAACACTCTATACAAGCTGACTTGGTTAGATTCAAAGCATGAGATTAAGGTGACAAAGAAGTGTCTTGTTCCATTTGCTATTGGGCAATATGAAGATAAAGTTTCTTGCCATGTTATTCCTATGACGGCTTGCCATTTACTTCTTGGGAAGCCTTGGTTGTTTGATAGAGATGTAAAGTTCTTGAGCCATTTTTGGAGACAATTGTGGGCTAGAATAGGAACTACATTGAAATTTAGCACGACTTTCCACCCTCAAATGGATGGCCAAACTGAAGCGGTAAACTGAAGTCTTAGCAACATTTTAAGAAGTTTATTGAAGGGAAAGGTGAAGAATTGGGATAGCTTGCTTGCTCATGTAGAATTTTCCTACAATAGTTCAAAGAGTAAGACCACAAATTTTACTCCTTTAGAATTAGTTTATGGTGCTAATCCTCTTGTTCCACTTGATTTGAGCATGGCTAGTTCTAGTATTCCATTTAATGTGAAGGCCGAGGATGGAGCTTTGGAAATTGTCAAGCTCCATGCCAAAGCTAAAGCTCACATAGAGAAGAAGAATGAAGCCTACAAGAAGCAGCCAAGTTGAAGACTTTGGTGGACTTCAAGGAAGGTGACCTAGTTTGGGTACACTTGAGGAAAGAAAGATTTCCATCCAAGAGGAAGAACAAATTGATGCCTAGAGCTGAGGGATCGTTCAAGATTCTCAAGAAAATCAACCAAAATGCATATAAGGTAGACTTGTCAAACATTTATAAGTTAAGTTACTGGTAAATGTAAGAGATAGGAGTACTTTTATCTGAAAGAAATTAGATATGGCCTTTGGGAATCAACTTTATTTAGAAAAATTACAAATGAGAAAGGGACATAATAGCTTGTGTTCTAATTATACTCCCTTAGAAATTTACATACCTCAGACCTTTTAAAAGGAGAGTTATACCTTTCATATTTTCCAAACATCTTTGTGAGAGTTAAGGGTTTCAAGGGGCAATTTCTAAAGGAATGGACCCCATTAAAGCCTCGATTCCTGATGAATTTAGTGTAATATTTTATTAAAAAAATCTTGGAATTTAACAACCCTTTTTCATGCAATGCTACTCTGGACTTCTTTGGTAGCTCTAAAATGTTGAGAGCATGGAATAAGACACACTTTTATTTGGTTCCTAATTACCCCATCCCTAAAGCTTTTAAGGACTTTAGGCCTATTGTATGTTATAATGTCTTTTATAAGATCATTTGTAAGATATTGGCATTTATATTAAAGCAATTTTTTCCATCCATTATTAATACTTTTCAAGCTGCTTTCATACAAGGAAGATCAATAATAATATACCCCTTGTTCAGGGGTTTCCAAAAAATTATCATATTAAAGGCTTAGGAAAGGATTGCACTATTAAGATTGACTTTAACAAGGCATTTGATAGGGTTCATTAGGATTTCATCCTTAAGGCGATGGATGCATATGGTTTTCTAGATCTTTTTATCTTATAGATCAAGGAGTGCATCACTACTCTTTCATTTAGCATTCTTATTAACAGTAAACCTTCTCCTTTTTTGAAGGAGGAAAGAGGCATTAGATATGAAGATTAGTTGTCTTCATAATTATTCACCATTTGTATTAAAATCTTCTCTAGGTTATTGCAACTTGACATTAGCACGAATACTAGTTTGAACTTCTATGGAATATATAAGTTGTTAAAGATGTGTAATATTTCCTTTCACAGACAATCTTCTCCTATTTGATGTAGCTAACTTAAACTCATTTTCTTGTTTTCTTAATTCTTTTTGAACATTCAAACTACTCTTTGGCCTTAGTATTAATAAGGAGAAAAGTTACATATTTCTTTCCTCAAACGCCAATCATATGTCAGCTAAATTGTTAAGAATTTCAGTCCTTTCTGTTAGGTCTCCTCCTTTATATTACTTGGGATTACCGATCTCTTTGAAAAGATTATCTTATATGGACTATCACGACTTTATGACATATTTAGATTAGGTGAGAAGTGAAACCTTAATGTCCATGATGCAACTTCTGAAACTAAAGGACACATTGCAAAATGAATAAATATTAAACTAAAAATTATTTTATCTTTGTAAAAATAATACTTATGGTGACCATAAAAATTAAAAAATAATTTAATTATATTAATCATAATTATTAATATTAAATAATAAAATAATATATATTTAATTGATGATACATCAAATTATGATAAAAAACAAACAGAAAACAAATATTAGGTATGTAGTTTTCATAAGTTCTAAAAACCGGAAGAAACCAAAACAAAAAAAACTCAATCAAACAAATTTTTAAGTGAATTTAAAAATTAAAAACTAAAAGCTAAAATAGTAACAAATAGGCCCTTAACAAACTTTCGACTATCTTCAAACATATTTGAAAAGAAATGACGTAGAAAGAAATTATGAAAAGGATTAATCCATCCAAACTAGGGACAAATCAAAAGGTTATCAATTACTCATAATATCTAAAATATGTTCTTGTCCAATTTCCTAGCTTGTAACTCATTCGATGTAAATATTTAACAATTATATTTAAAAAATTTCTTGTATTATTTCCCTTTGATTTTTAGTTTCCAAAAAAAAATTGTTTTCAAATTTAGTAAAAAAGAAAATATTTGTTTGGGTTTTTCTTTTTAGTTTCTTTCAGCTTTCATAACTTATGAAAATTATTTAAAAAAATTTTGCTTTCTATTTGTACCTTTTTTTATAATTTGATTTACTATCAATTAAATATATATTATTTATCATTTAATATTTAATAAGAATTATGATTGATTTAATTTAATATTATATTAAATTATTTAATATTAATTGTTAACAAGAAATATGAATAATTTAATTTTTAAATAAATGTAATTTTAAAATGAAAATAAGAATAAGGATTTAATAATTACTTAATGTATGTAATTTAAATTTAAAATATCTTCAAAATAAATAAAAATATTATATAAGAGATTAAAATAAAATTTTTATTTATTTAATTTATATAAATTGAGTTATTTTTAAGTTTGATCTAAATAGGAAACAAAAATTTATCTTTTTTATTCTTAGAGTAACGCTATTTTAAATGTACATAAAAAAAAGAAAGGAATTAATGATAATTGTATATAATTAGGGTCGATCCGTTTCACTTCTGTTTTTTATTATGGTTTTTATTTTTTTCTTTTTTTCTTAAAAATTAAAAATTTGTTTAGTCGAGATTTGTAATATAAGAACTTAAAACAAAAACCTTGATTAGTAATAAAAAAACAAAAACAAAATTGTGTTTGGTTTTATCATCATATTTCTATTTTTGTAATTATACTCTTATATTAATAATTTTATATAATAAATTGTATTTTAAATTAATTAATTATTATTACAGTTAAAATTAAAATATATGCAAATTAAATGTAATTAAAAATTAATTATATATAATAAAATATAATAAATTAAGAAATTATATTAAATCATTCTAATCAATAAAAATGTCCATCATATTATAGTTCTTCAAAACATAACAGTACTATCATTTTCGACACAACTGTCAAATAGCTCATCTTTTTATCTATACATTCTAATATAATTATGTATAACACAACACGCAATAACAATAAATTTTTGTTTCTTCGTATCATAATTCGGTACAAAACTATAAACTTTGCAAGTAGTAATAATTCATTTTCAGTCAAAACAACATACTTAGTATATCCTGAATTTACATTATTAATTGAGAAAAAAGAACTTCTGACCATTCACAGAACAAGTGGTCTTAGTCCAGAATACAAACGTGGATGAATGATAAGGAAAGTTAAGGAGCAAACTACAAGAGATTATACTGATCATCAGGAAGAGGGAAGTTAAACAGGACTAGGTAATTAATCTGAGTCATAAATGCCGGCGACAAAGCGGAAGAAGTCCAGAGTTGCATAGATTAAACTCCATTTCCTGCCGAAACCAAAAGTAGATAGCATGTGAGATTATAGATCATAATTAGAAAAATGCTCTGCTACCGTAAAACACTCTTGATCCATCTTTTTTCTGCTTTTCAAGCTCTAGTTTATTGCTATGGTTTCGACTCATGTCGCTGCTGCGGTCTTCGCGTTCGGGCTTATCAAGATCCATAGGGAGCTTCATCTTCGCCAAAGATTCAGTAAACTGTTGCATGCTTCTCATGTACATATCTACTATTTGCTGCTGCATTGCAGTTTGTTCAGTTTCAAGGCTGATACTCCCCAATGGAGCTGAAAATACTTCACCAAATTTCGCCAAGATCATGTCTTCCTTGTGATTCTCATCTTCCTTGCTCGAACCAAAATTTAAGTCCTTTTCCTCTTTGATTTCATTTCCTTTCTTTGAGGTTGGTGTTTCAGGACATGCACAACAGCCATGATTGGATTCTGTGGTGACTGATACATTAAGGGAGCTAGAGGATTGACCGCACAGTAGACCCTTTTTTTCAATTGAATCTGAGGAAATCCTATCATCACTTAAGCTCGTTGTTGTGGAGCTCAAGAAACCAGAATTCTGAATGCTACCATTTGGAGAACCTAAAACTCCTCGGTTTTCTTCAGAAGAATTCATGATCATTTCATAGTCATCAACAACAGGATGAGGAGAGGCTCCAAGATGAAGAAAAGAACCAGGCTTGGAACCCAAACCATCAAAGTACTCAGAGACCATCTGCTGATTCTCTCTAACAACATTAATATCAGGAAACTCAATCCTAGAGTATTCGATAGGATCCAACCCAACTTCAGATGTCTTTCTATCAAGCAAAACAACCTCTGACGATATAGAAGAGTTGGCAGCTGTTGATGGGCTAACAGGCAAAGTTATGTCCAAGAAAAGTGTCAATTTGACAGTGCCTGCAGGAGAGTGAAATAGATCAGTAGAGGATAGGCTATAATCATTAGTCATCTTTCCTTTGCCAGCTACTTCCGAAAGTGGAACTAAAGCAAATCCCAAGAGCTGATCCTCCATGTAGCTTCTAGCTCTACTAAGCATCCACATCTCACATTTTAGAACTGCATCAAGTTGACTGACTTTCATGATCAGCTTTTCATTGAATTCAGGATTTTTTCCACCTCCGTTGATGATCCTTGTTGACAGGATCTCGTATGGATTGTAAGTAAGAGAGAACTTGGCATAGACATCCTGATTGTCATAAATACAGATGTTGTGAATATTCCTGGCATGGTGGACGAAAATTTCAACAACTCCTGAAAACTCAGAATCACCATCTGTATCTCCCATCGCGTTGGAGTTTGGATTATACTGGAATCCAGACGACTGATTGAAAGTATCCATCACAAGACAATAGAGTTCGTAATATGCTGAGCTGATAGATCAGAACACAAGCAGAGCTGACTCCGAGATCAAACAGATGATTTTATTTCCCTTCTGAATACCGGTTGCTTGAAGAAACTGGAGGCAAAGTTCAGAAAAATAAGAATGGTTCTTTGAGATTCAAAAAGGAGCGCAAAATGGCCTGAACAGAAGAGCTAAATAACAGGGTTGTTTCACAAAGAAGATATGTCATAGATTGCTTACAGTGCTTAAGAAGTCTCTCGCTCTATATCTGTCTGTCTCTTTCTCTCTCTCCCCCCCCCTGTAACACCTTTTGCTCATGCTTTGTTGACTACATTATTCCACGAATTCAAGGAGAAGCCAAGGACAAAGAAAAGAAAATTGGGGAGAGAAAGAGACTTACAAGGAAATTGAAGAGCTTGGTTCGTGCAAGTTGAGAGGGTGGGAGTGGGTAGTTGGTGAGAATCAAAGAGAGAAGGCAAAGAAATGAAAAGAAAGATGCTGATGAGTGATGATGATGTTAAGGTTGTTTTCATATGCCCACTTCTTTCTTTGTTTTTTCTTTCACGTAGGGAAGTTTGGTGGAGGATAGAGATTTTTGGAAGGCTTTCCATTTGCAATTGCTTTGCTTAACATTGCAGCTTCCACTTCCAATGACTTATGTTTGCTCCACTGAGGTAGTTGGAGGCCCCTCCACCTGTCCCATCTCCATTATCATTTCCTCCACCTATTTACTTCTCACATATGCTCTCCAAAGCCTCGAGACAATATTAACACTTCTTTTCAGTTTCTTTTCCCACGCCATGTTCTCGTGCAACGGATTCCAAGTAAAGGATTCCTTGTGGTGAAGAAGCATATGATGTATTCAAAGTAACTTTACTCGTATTCATCATAATTCACTATCAACAACCAAACCCTATGAACTGTTTTCCTCAAATTTATTTCCGTTATTCAAAGTCTTCACCGTTTTAGCTACTAATTTAGGCCAAGCTTGGTCTTGAACTTCATAGTTTTAGGTTGGTCTCGGTAACAAACTAGAATTATACCCTTTGAATATTTTTTTGATAATTTTATATTTTGAAAATTGTATTCTTTGCTTTCTTAATTAATACTATATATTAATCAACTCAAAATTTTAGTTTAGTTTATGATTATTTTATAGAATTATGAAAAGTGAAATATTTCATTATTAAATATTTTATAAAATATCAATAAATACTTATGCATATAAACATGCATAATTAAGGCATGCCAGTTATTAATTGATTTGGTATGTCATTTCTTAGCTAGTTTTCTTGAGTTGTTTCATATTTAATCATCTTTTCAATATAATGTTAGAATGTAAGTTACTTATATTCGTTTTCTCTAATGTTAAAAAGTAAGATGCATTGCTTGATGTAAGGAGGAAATGTTTTAAGCTCTAGCAAATAAGAAAATTTTGTTGAAATCCAACTGTGATCGAATTACGGGCGCAGCGAAAAACAAAAATTTTACGGATTCCAATTCGAATCCCGATAATTGAATAACTTGAATAAAACGAACACAAATCATAAAAGTTGTACCTTGTTCGCGTTCCTGTTGAAAATCCTTTGAAAATTTTTCCAATTTATCAACCATGACCTGTTCATTTGTCCAGTCTCTGATGGTATCCATAAAACAGCTTCTCAAAACCTTTGAGAAAAAGAAAGTAAGAGTGCTAGCTCCATTATCTTTTCTTCCTATTAATAGAAAAATCATTAGGGTGATTTTGTAATTTTATTAAAATTAAATTCCTTAATCATAACTTCAATTACATAATAATAATTCCATGGATTTTACCTTTAGTATTAAAACATTAAATGTGATTAAATTAATATACAAAGAAAAAGAAAGCCTTTTCATTAATTAAATAATAATGTCATACATCAAATTGCATCCAAATGATTAGCTGCAAGGGTATAAACTAACAATCTCTCACTTGCACTAAAATCAATCACCCATGTATCTAATACCATATCCATCTATACGTTGATCATGTCTCTTTTAAGACAATCACTTAGTGAGAGGATCTGCAAGATTTTCTTCAGTTGGAACTCGCTCTAATGTTATGTCTTTCTACTAACTCCACTATTTCCCTAATCAAGTGAAACTTTCTGAGTAAATGTTTGGATTGTTAATAAGATCTTGGTTCCTTTGCCTGCGCAATAACACTGTTGTTGTCACAGTAATACTATCGGCTCAACAATGCTAGGAACCACTCCAAGTTCGGTGATGAACTTCTTAATCTAAACAGCTTCCTTTGCCGCCTTTGACATTAAAATTTACTCTACCTTAGTCATTGAATTTGCAATGGTTGTTTGTTTGGAACTCTTCCAACTTATCGCACCACCATTTATAGTGAAGATGTATCCACAGACCAAGAAAACATCTCTAGTTTTTCTCAAGTACTTTAGGATTTTTTTTCATAGTCATCCAGTGACCCTCACCTATATTGGCTTAAAACTTGCTCGTTATGTTCAAAACATAAGAGACATCTGGTCTAGTACATAGCATTGCATATATGATTGATCTAATTTTTGAAGCATATGGAATACAATCCATTTTATCTCTCTCCTCTTGTGTTTTTGGATAAAATAATCTGTGAGAGAGAAATTACATGCGTTGGGTAAGAATCTCCTCTTGGAATTCTCCATTCTAAACCTCTTTAGTACTTTATCTATAAATGTGGAATGGGATAATCAAGCAACCTCTTTGATCTATCTCTATAGATCTTTATTCCCAAAATAGAGGCTACTTCTCCCATATCTTTCATGGAGAAATTCTTGGATAACCAAATATTTACGAACTGAAGCATAGGTATGTCCTTTCCAATTTAGAATATGTCATCCACATATAGCACTAAGAAAATGATTGCAGTCCCGCTAACCTTCTTATAGATACATGGTTCATCCACATTTTTTATAAAATCAAACTCTTTGGTTATCTAATGAAAACAAATGTTCCAACTCTGTGATGCTTCTATAAATAAATTGCAACTTGCATACTTGATTAAGAAATTTCTTAGATTAAAAACTTTCCGGTTGTGTCATATACATATCCTTGTGAAAATTCCCATTAAGAATGCAGTTTTGACATCCATCTACTAGATCTCATAATTATAATATGCAACTATAGCCAGTAAGATCCTTGTGGACTTTAACATAGCTACTGGTGAAAAGATTTCATCAAAATCAACTCCTTATTTTTGTTTGTAACCTTTCGCCACTAACTTCGCTTTGTACGTATGTACATTACCATCCATGTCAGTTTTTCTCTTAAAAACACACTTGCACCCAATAGGTACAATACCATCAAGTGCATCCACCAAAGTCCATACTTGGTTAGTGTACATGGATTCCATTTTAGATCTCATGGCTTCATGCCATTTTAAAGAATCAATGTCTAATAAGCCTCTTAATTAGATTAAACTTCTTATAGTGTGTCTAACTCTAAGTGTGATTTTATCTTATCAATTTCAATAATCTGTCATCTTTGACTCTTATCTTTCTGAAATTCTTAGCTTTAACAAGCTCTAATTAGATATTTCAAGCCAAATTTTATCCAATCTCCACTTGTTAAGTCTAAAATAAAATATGTATTAATTTTACCAATTAAGCACAAAAGAGATAAGCCTAATTAATATGACCTAATCACATCTCATCATTGACGTTGGCTCTTTAATTTAATACAAAATTCTAGTTTTTTACGAATTATTTATGAGTTTATATTGTGATGAATCAAAGTGATGAATAATGAAGGTTGAATAGAATCCTAGAGATAGGAGCATATAATCTTTACAGGTTAAGAGTAAAATCTATGATGGGATTTCATAAAGCAAGTTAATGTTTTCTTAAGAAGTTTAGATTAGAAAAAAAATTATTCAATCAATCAAATTAAAGATAGGGATCGTATGTTTTGAGAAAGAATATGGTTGTAAACTTGGAATTCCTACTAGTCTAACTAAACTAGTGTTAATCATTCAATCTTATTTCATCACTTTGGATTGGTATTTTAATTTAGTTTCATTTATTTCCTTTTAAATCAATCACTCATTTTATTAGATTAGATAATAGAAAGTTGGTATGTACTTAAAGTTATAATTCTCATAGGATAAACATCCACACTCATATAATATATACTATAAGAACAATAGGAGTATATGCCATAGTAGTTTATTTTAGTATTATTTTGTGTATATTATATATCATATCACTCTTTTTTTTATTTAACTAAATCTCATCATGATTAATTACAAACTCAAGAGTTATAAACCATTTAGTGGAGAAGTGGAATACCCTTGTAGAATTTTATTGATTCATATATTAAACGCGATAGATTTATATAAGTCATAACACACTAGTTGTTGTACAAGTGATTGGCACATAAAAGTTAGACATATGTGGTCGTCAATCATTTTCCATATATGATGTGTTATTGGCTCTAAATATTCAACAAAATTTTACTTCTAATTTGTTATTAATTAAAATCGGATTCAATATTAACTTTTAAGATGGTGGAATATATTTATAACTTAGAATCAATTTTTATGGTCACAAATTTATGTTAAATAGTTTTTTGGTTCAAGAAATTGTTTATCAAATAATAATATTAGTTATTCCTTATTTATATTATCTAGTAATTTTAATAATGGTGCAAATTTATGACATGTTAGACTAGGTCATATTAGTCAAGATTAAACAAATCAATTAGCCAAAAAAGGCCTTTTTGGCAATTTAGATCATATAGATTTGCCTATTACAAGCACTATCTAGTTGATAAACTAGAAAGAAATTCATTTAGAAAAGTAACACGAGCTTTTAGTCCATTTAAATTAATCCATTCAGACATTTGTTGTCAAATAAATGTGAGAGCATAACACATTTTTACATATTTCATAACCTTTATAGATAATTATACTCAGTAAAATGATGTCTACTTCATGTATCATAAATTAGAAATCAAAACTTTTCATGAAGAATATGAACTTGGTGAAGAGACAAATTAGACAAGAAAATAAAAAGCATTTAAAACTAATCGAGGGCAAGATTTCTTGTATGATAAGTTCAAGATGTTATGTATATTTCATCACCTTTATTAATGACTTTACTCAGTATAGTTTAGGTTTATTTGATATCTCATAAATCATATGCATTAAATTTTTATGACTAATATGAATTTGGTGAAGAATCAATTGGACAAGGAAATAAAAGCTTTGAGAAATGATTAAGGATAATAATATTTGTCTCATAAGTTCAAGATGTTATGCGATGAAAAACAAATATAAAGGCAATTAATTATTTCATGATTCCTACAAAAAAAAAGGTTTTACAAAAAGAAGAAATAGAACTCTTCTATAAATAATTAGGTTCATAATGGTAAAAGGAAATTCACCTATCACATATTGGGGAAGCTTATTACTCATATTTATTCAATTAATTAATCATATGCCTACAAAATTAGTTATAAGTACTTCATATAAGTTACCGATAAATAGAAAACCTTATATGGCAAACCTAGGACCTTAGGGGTATGTGATAGGTGTAGATTATAATATGTTTTCTAGGTGTATAAGTGTGTTTTTAAGTGTTGGGCACCGCTTTCGGAACCCAACCCTTGCTCTGATACCACAAATGTTGGATCTCGTTTTCAAAACCCAACTCTTAACAAAATATCATCATAATTGAGCGTGGTTCCTTGCAATCTCTTCTTGCTCTGATATCAAACATGTTGGGCCCCATTTACCATAAAACGTGTGCGCATCATTGCTCGTCATACAAACGGGAGCGCAATCCAAAGAAATCATAAAGCTTAAAGTCTCATACCATTTCTATGTTCCTTTTTCCATAACACATCTCATTTATATATCTAACAACAATTCATATGCAAAATTCATCATCCCAAATCAATAACTTAC
>JANITX010000210.1:32879327-32892565 GCA_027564395.1 Erythroxylum ulei | reverse complement strand
AACCCCCCCCCCCCCCCCCCATCAGCTTCACCTTGTTCTCAAGGTGAAAGTCTGGAAATCTAACTTTCATATCGTCAAACTGCTCCCATGTAGCCTCAGCAACCGGGTGAAGTTTCCACTAAATAAGCACCCCTAAATCCGGGCCAGAATTGAGGTTTCTGATGGTCAAAAGTGCAGTAGGATAATCTAAAATAGCTTCTGGAACGAGTAAATGATTTCGCATGCTTATGACTGAATCAGCAATACCCAAGGCCTTCCTAAGCTGAGAAACATGGAAAACAGAGTGAATTTTGGCTGTTGGGGGCAACCTTAACCTATACGCAACTGGTCCAATGCGTTGAATAATCTCAAATGGACCAAAATAACGCAGAGCCAACATGGTGTTACTCCTTGTTTCCACCGATTGTTGGCGATAAGGTGCCAACTTGACAAAAACCCTATCCCCCATCTGAAACTCCACTTCTCTTCGTTTACCATCTGCTGTCAACTTCATCCCCAGTTGAGCTAACATCAAGTGGTGGCGTAACTCTTCCTGCAGCAGTGCGTCAATGGTGTCTACAGCAAAGGACTGAATTCTGTACCTGATGACAGTGGGAGGATCTCTTCCATAGAGGACCTTGAATAGTGTAATGCCCAAGGTTGAATGAAAGGACATGTTGTAGCAATATTCAGCCCATCCCACCCAACTTGCCCATTGTTGAGGTTGCTTGCTAGTAAAGCATCTTAGATAGGCCTCGAGACACCAGTTGACAACCTCAATCTGCCCATCCGTTTGTGGATGGTAGGCTGAACTGTATCTTAGCTTTGTGCCCTGCAAATTAAACATTTCCTTCTAGAATTTACTTAGAAATATTTTATCCCTATCGGACACAGTCGAGTTAGGGTACCCATGCAACCGCACCACCTCTTGGACAAAGATATAAGCAACAGATTGGGCTGTATATGGATATTTGCGAGGAATGGAATGTGCATATTTGCTAAGTCTGTCTACTACTACTAGGATAGTCAAAAACCCTTTTGATTTAGGTAGCCCTTCTATGAAATCCATAGAAACCTCTTCCCAAACTTGTTGTGGCACTGGTAAAGGCTGCATAAGTCCAGCTAGGGACAGCGATAATTATTTATTTTGTTGACAAATGAAGCATTTAGCCACAAACTTGTAGATATCATTTTTCATCCCTTCCCAAAACAGTTCATTTGCTAGCCTCTTGTAAGTTTTTAAAGCACCCCCATGCCCTCCTTCGTTGCTCTGGTGGCTGTCTATGATCAAGGTTGGTATTAAAGCTGAAGTTCTCGGAATTACTAACCGATCCTTGTAAAACAAGGGATCCTGGATTATTGTATATGGAGGATGTGACCCACCATCTTCTAGGAGCTCTTGCTTCAATTTGGACAATTTGTGATCAGCCTCAATCTCCTTGATTATTTGCTCCATATCCAACGCCCTGATTGCTACGACTGCCATTAGTTCTGCCTGATTAGGAATTCTCGATAAAGCATCTACTACTCTATTCTCTCTTCCCGCCTTATACTCAATGCTGAAATGTACCCCAATAGTTTGGACAGCCATTTCTGATACTCAGAGTGTACTTCACGCTGTTCCAGTAGAAATTTAAGTGGCTGCTGGTCGGTTCTGATGATAAATTGGTGGCCTAAAAGATATGAACGCCATTTCTTCACTGCCAGGACAATGGCCAATAGTTCACACTCATAGGTTGATTTATGTCGGCTAGAAGTGGACAGAACCTGGCTGTAATAGGCAATAGGTCGATTCTCTTGCATCAGGAAAGCTCCTATGGCATTTGCTGAAGCATCGGTTTCCACTATGAAGGGTTTAGTGAAATCCGGTAATGTCAACATCGGTGCTGAAATCATGGCTTGTTTGAGTTGTTGGAAGGAAGCCTCACGCTCCCTAGTCCATTTGAAACCTTCCTTTTTTTAACAATTATGTCAATGGCCAGGAAATATCCCCATAGTTCTTCACAAATTTCCTATAATAACCTATCAACCCCAAGAAAATCCGGAACTCTCTCACATTCCTTGGTCTTGGCCAATTGATCATAACCTGAATTTTTTTCATGCCTGCTGCCACCCCATCTTTTGATATAATGCACCCTAGGTATTCCAATGTTTCCTGTCAAAAAATGCACTTTTTCCAATTGGCATACAAGTGCTGGGATAGGAGCACATTTAGGACTGTCCTCAAGTGACAAACATGATCTTCATTGCTGGCATTGTAAACCAAGATGTCATAAAAAAAAACCAATACAAACTTTCGGAGATAAGGTTTAAAAACCTTATTAATGAGGGATTGAAACGTGGCTGGTGCGTTGGTCAATCCGAAGGGCATGACAAGGAATTCGTAATGCCCTTCATGAGTTCTAAATGTTGTCTTTTCTATGTCTTCTGGTCTCATTCGGATTTGGTGATACCCTGCCTTTAAATCAATCTTCGAAAAGATGGTAGCCCCCTTCAATTCATCAAGTAGCTAGTCTATAATAGGAATAGGAAATTTGTCTACTACTATCACTTTATTTAGAGCACGGTAATCCACACAAAAACGCCACCCCCCATCCTTTTTCCTAACCAACAACACCGGGCTAGCATATGGACTCACAATTGATTGAATGATCCCAGAATCCAACATTTCCTTCACTAGCTTCTCAATCTCATTCTTGTGGAGCTGCGGATATTTATAAGGTCCAACCATGACCGGATTAGCTCCTTCTTGGAGTACAATGGCATGGTGCTTAGCTCTTTCCGGAGGCAATTGCTGAGGCATGTTAAAGACTACTCTGAACTCTTCCAACATTACCCGAAGTTCTGATTTAACTGGGGTGGTACCTTTCAGCTCCTCCAATTCCAAAAACCCCATTTGCAATAGATATACTGAATCTTCATCTGTTGTGGTATGCACCAAATTCTTCAAGTTAACCGGTGTTTTAGCGAGCGTCGAGTCTCCTGTAATTGTAAGGATCCGATCCCCTTGTTTGATTTCTATCGTCATCTTACTCCAATTAGTCACCACTTTGCCTAAAGTTTGTAGCCATTTAATTCCTAGTATAAAATCACAGCCGCCCAACTCCATCGGTAAGTATTCCTCAATTACCACCAACCCTTGCATTGACAACACTACCCCCCTGCAGATTCCTTCTCCCTTAATCTTCAGCCCATTACCCATAGCTATCACATACCTTGTAGTTCCTTCTAACTCACGATTCAGCAGCTTCACCAATTCCCATGAAATGAAATTGTGCGAGGGTCCGCTATCGATCAATATTATCACTTCTCTCTCTTCTACGATCCCCTTCACTTTCATAGTCTTAGGGAAAGTGAACCCCAACACAAACCCTGCAGACAGCTCTACGGGTTGCAAGCTCTCCTTTCTACTTCTCCTTCCGATTCCTCCTCTGGTTTGGTTTCTTCATCCATTGCAGCCAAAACCTAAAGCTCTATTTTTTTACACCGATCACCTGGACTGAACTTCTCATCACACCTGAAACAAAGTCCCTTGGCCTTCTTATCTTGTAGCTCACTCACCATCAGCCTTTTGAATCCACCCACATTATTCCGACTTCCTTCTGTATTTTTGTGTTTGGTATAAGTAGTCGATCGAACTCCACTATTTCCTATTTCCTCCTTTCCTTTTACCACCCCTGTAGTTTCCGCTCTTGTCCCCATGTTTCCCCACCTCGTACCTACACCTCCTCAACTCCACCTTAATATACTCATTCGTTTCAATTTCTCCTCCACTTGCTCGGATAACTCCATCATCTCAGCGATTCCTAGGTTTAAGGATCTGTACCTCCAACCGAATGTCTTCTACCAACCCATTTAGGAAGGCACTCTCAAGCACAAAATCGGGTAGTAGTTCTGGTAGAGGAGTTGCTAGTTCGAGAAACTTACCGGTGTATTCTGCCACTGTCCCGATCTGCTTCACCCATAACAGTCGTTGACATTGCGTCCATGAGCTGGACGAAACTTCTGTGTCACTAGCTTCTTACATTCTTGCTAGTCCACGATGGGTCGTCGGCCCTCCACCCAACGAAACCATGTCAACACATCTTTTTCCAGACTCATCCCTACGAGTTCCATCTTCTCTGCTTCCGTAAATCTCCCCACTGAAAAGAATCGCTCAACTCGGTAGATCCACCTGTTAGGATCATCACCGTTGAAAACAGGCATCTCGATCCTTCTGGTGTGTTAGTCTTGCCAGAAGTCGCAGTGTCGCACGAACCCCGGAGGTGGGTCGATGCGATGGCTGGAGTCATTCCGTAGCTCATTACTCTCGTATTGCTCTTCTGGCTCAATCGGTTCCTTTCCCAGCTCTCTCCTTCGACTAGGTTCAGGTGGGTGTTCTTCGGGTTGGGTGTCTACAATTCCTCCCACACCATCATTTTTTTTTCCACGTCTACAGCACCGACATCATCATACTTTTGATTTCGAACCTTAGTCATTCTCCCATTTCCTGATTAACACTCTCCAGCTTCTTTTGGAACTCTGAGTTGTAGTCGGTCATTTGTCTCTGCCATTCTTGGTTGGATCGACTTAGTTGCCTCTGAAACTCCTGGTGCGCTTGGCTAATGGATTTCTGGATCTCCTCCCCATCTTTTCGTCTCTCTTCTCGAAGCAGTTCCAAGTCCTTCTCAATCCCTTCAATCCGATTATCAGCTTTCTTAGCAGTCATTGCTCAGGATCAACTGCCTTGATACCAGTTGATAGGTTCCAGAGACAAGGTATGGAAAATGTGTATTCTCGTATTGATTCTTTAACAGAATACAATTAATAAACTGGTTTTCGAGGTCCAGTACCTCCAACCTAAGGCTCATACGTATGACATTACACGATATCCTCTCTCTCTTCCTTCCTATGTGTTATTTATACTGAGAATCTGTAGCTACTAACAGATTCAGTTAGCTGACAACCTGATGATTGGTTGTTAGCACTACTAACTAACTAGCTGAATATAAAAGCTAATAGCCCAGACTACCTGACATAGTGTGGGAAGGAAAAACAAAGATAAGTAGAATAGAATAGGCTATAATTGATGCAGATTGTAAATTAAATTTAATCAATGCTCCTGCATCACTACCCCTCTGCACTATTACTCCTTTTCCTTCTGTTTATTTCTTCTAACATAAAATCGAGTTACCTTTGGTCTATCACATCATCACTTCTAGACTTGTTCAATTTTTTTAATTTCTTTAACTAAAAAGAAAATCACCTCACACAAGTCCTCTTGTACAATTGTGGATTACCTCTCCTCCTTTTCTACTGTAATTGGAGTAAACCCTCCGTTATTTTTAGCATGCCTCAATTGTTGGCTATCTAGTGATTATTATTAGCCTTTTATTGATATAAATTACTCCTTTTGATCCACTATTATTCTCATTTGATTCTGTAGTCAGGGAGTTGAGATTCACCTAACCACTCCCATCTCTAATCTCTTTCCAAATGAGATTTTCACTAGATTCATTTGGATGTAATATTATTGCCTATTTTATTCCGTATCATGGACAACTCGATAATCTCCTTATTTCAAGAATGTGATGTCATTTGGTGATGTCATTTGGTCAAGCATCCCATATGTTAACACAAGACTCCACACATCTTGGACACTATTAATGCTCCAATATTTTCAACAAAGTACAACAAAGCTTACCACCTATTTTGGTCTATTCTAAGCAATTGGTACATATTTTTATGAATTAATGCCCTTAATTACTGACCTCACTAAGTAGACTCATCAACACAAAATTTTCCTCATCAAAGTACTTCTAGCTAGTCTTCATTCTAAATTAAATTTAATCAATGCTCGAATACTTAGTACTAAAATTAAGGCATGTACTAAAATTATGCCATTTGTATATGAGGCATACACTCAACTACTTCAAGTTACACTAGTTGTCAAGGAGGTTGTGACTTATTCTTCAAGTATTGTTGACATGTTTGAAAAGAGTATCATCCTCTATATAGATATCCTCCTCAATCTACAATTATCACCCATCAAACACTCTTGCTTACATCTACTTTAATTAATCCTCCACCAATTGTGCTTTTGCGGTCACCGTATCTAAAAGAAGAGTATATATGTTAGGTCATGTGCCTCAATGTTTGAAACTCAACCAGCTAACGATAAAATTTATTTTCCTTTACTAATACCTAGAATGGACCTTAGACTTTTGATTCATGTGCTTCTATGACATGCCCTAAAATGTCTCAACTTTATCTTCTCTTCACACTTGTAATATCCTTCCCAATGACACTTGCTAATTGGAACTACTCTACTTCCTTTCTCTTTACCTTTGTCTTTTGTCTTAAATGCTCCTAATTATTCCTATCTTAGTTCACCTAATTCACTCATTAAATTTTTATGTAACCTTTTGTCTTTGAGCACTATAGACTGTATTACCTATCTAGGTAACCTCCATCTCCCACCGAGTTTGTTAGAGCTTACTATCCTTTGTTGGAACACAATTATTTTCGTCACTCGTCTTCGTCAATTAACAACTACTACTTAGCTTGTCTATGTTTTCCTCCTTAGATGTCATGCTAGTAGGGGAACTATCATCATGCCACTTTCATAGTAGTGCTTACAAGAGTATTTCTACCTTTTTCTCTTGCTCACTCTAATATACACGTCCATTTTAGTCATGCCTTAACTTGGCTTTATTTATTTTATCATTTTATTAGATGTCAAAAACTTCTTATTAAAAAGTCAAGTTGAATTGTTCATTATTTTTTCAACAATTCTATAATGAAATAAAATCTCACTTTGACATTCCCCTTCAAACTTTGTGCAATGATATGCTTGAGTAGATATCTACAAACTTCTAGACTTTCTTTGCTACATATGGCATTCTCAACCATACTTTTTGCTCACAACACTCAATTAAATGGGGTTGCTCAGCCTAAACATAGTCATTTGTTAGAAACCTTGCGTACTATGCTACTATAAATGCATGTTCCCTCATTGCATTGGTTAACATGGTGTAATTAGTCAAATGCTTACCATCCATTATTCTCCAAAATATGTGCCCTAACTCAATGTTATTTCCTAATGCACCACCAAATCGTCTTCCTCTCTGTCAATTTGGTTGCATATGTTTTGTCCATCTCCTTGGATTCGGTCCTACACGACTCCCTCCAAACGTAGAAATTTGTATTTTTCTTGGCTAACCTAGGCTTTAAAAAGGATTTCATTCACTAGTCTTTGAATATGATCCCAATTACCTTTCCCTACTACTAAATCTCCGACATCCTACTCTCCATCTCCATTTGTTCGTCCTCTTTCTAGCAATCCTTAACCTTTAAATACTATAGTCTTTTGACCTCTTCTCTACTCCCAACAAATCTAAGAGTCTATACATCGCAATATAATGCTCCACAGGGTCTATAAACATCCCCATCAAGTAAGTGTCAATGCGAGCCTTAGGCTATATGTACTTCACATACCAGTACTTTGCCTACCTATTCATATCCACAATCCTCTAAAGTGGATTTACCTATTGTTCTTGGTGGTCTTACACTCTTCACCATATTTCTTCCTTAATCTCCTTGATATACTATGCCTATTTCGACGCTGTCTTCTAATTATGTTACTTAGACAATATTTGAGGCTTTGACTCAGGCAGGATGCATTGCATGAGATGATAGTTCATTGGAATTGTGATAGTTCATTGGAATTGTACTTAGGACCTTATAAGGCTAACTCATGATAGAGTTGTAGACGTGTGTTCATATTTAAAGGTCTTCTAAATGAGCCTATCAATGGGCTTAAGGCTTGTATAGTGGCCAATGTGATGGAGGACCATCTCAGCCCATTTTCCTCCAAGCCCAAGAAAAGGAGCAAGTCGGTCACAGATGAGCAAAATATTGAAGCCCATTTGGAAGAAGCCTAGGCTGGCCACCATGTAGAATCCCATTTGCAAATCCAAACTTGACCAGAAAAATAAATAAGTGAAGATTTACCACAAGACTTTCTTTTACTTTCTTATTTACCTTTATTATTTAACATGTTTATGTTATGTTTAGACTTTAATTACATGTTAATGGGCCGTTTATGGATACTAATTAGCGACAAAAAATTAGCAGTCAAAGGAATGTGAGAAGTCAACATGTGACTATCCTCATTCCTTGCATTTTCCTTATTCAAACTCATGTTCTTTTCATTTGTAAAAAACAAAGATAGATACAAAATTACAAGAAATCAAAAACAAGATGTTTTCCTCTCAAAATTCAGGCTTTGATCTGTAGGTTTTGATTGTTTTCCGAAAATAATCAAATGGGCTCGTTTGTTTTCCGAAAACATTCAATCGTTTGCGTGTTGTGCAATTTCCAGAATTTTGTCCGAGTTCTAATTTCGTTTTCCAGTTTCTGTTTCTTGTGTTCATACATCAAAAACTTCCCTTCTTCAAGTTTGTTCCTCACATCTTAAATTACAAATCTCCAGAAGACATCTTCACCCCATTCGAAGCCCAGCCTCCTCAAAATTCTCGTTTTCATCATCTGCCTTCATTCTATCGCCCAGATTAACATGTCACCACAAAATCCACTATAACTCAAGCATTCCTTATCTGATTAATCTGATTCTTATGTCTAAATTGTAGTTCACAAAAAGTTCTAAACTTTGCTTCTTTCCTGGAAACCAAATTCCCAGCCAATTAACCCAGAAAACGCCTTCAAATAACCTGTCCCAGTTTTACCCAAGAAATCCTAAATTTGTCCAAACATCTTCAAATCTCCCAAAAACCAATTCCGACCATCAACCACTGTCCACCACCATCAAACACCACCTCTGCACGCCATCACAATAGCTATGCTCAAATCTTTGGTCTAGATTACGAGTACAAATTCTCTCATCTCGTGAAGATTACTTCAGTTCATCTTGTGATCTCTCTTAACAACCCATTTTACTTGGCCCTTCCATTAACATGATATTAAGAATGCATTCCTTTATGGTAACCTTTAGCAAGAAGTTTACATGGAGCAACCATCGGAGTTTGCTGGTCAGGGGGAGTATGACTATCTCCTTAAGAAACCAACATATGGCCTCAAACAATATTTCATACATGGTTTGAAAGATATTGTCAATTGGATCATCTTGTGTTTTATTTCTATGGAGAACAAAGAGTTATCCTCATAATTGCCTATACAAATGATATTATATTTACTAGAAATGACTCAATTATGATCTCTAAATTAGAGTTCTACCTACAACAACAATTCCAAACCAAGGACCTTATCCATTTAGAGTATTATATAGGCATTGAGGTAACACGGCCCCAGAAAGGCATTTACTTTCCTGGGATGGAATATGATCTTGATTTGATGGAGGGGACAAGATTATTTAGATCTAATCCCATAGATACTCACATAGATCCAAAATATTTGAAATGCATTTAATCTAGGGGAGACATATTTTGATCTAGCCAATATTGTAGATTAGTGGAAAAGTTATCACACCTCACTATTACTAAGACTTGATATTGCCTTTGTAGTGAGCATGGTGGGTAGGTTTATATCCTCTCCTAGTGTTGAACATTGGGAGGGAGCTTTAAGCATTGTTCATTACATCAAAAGGACTCCTAAATAAGGACTTACTATAATTGTCACCCCACTAATATACTAGGACATGCAGATGCACATTATATACATTCTACTTCAGGATATTATGTATTTGTGTGAGAAGATCCATAACCATAGAAGAATAAAAAGTGGAACCTGGTGACTTCTTTTAGTGCATTAGCTGAATACAAGACTATGTGAAATGCACATATGATTTATTGTGGATGCATCACTTTTGGGAGGAAACTGGATTTTGTTCCCCTAAACTTACTCTACCATACCTATTATATGAGACTGATATGGGATATCAAGCAGTGCTACAATCCATTTTAGTCTATTACTAGAGGATGAAACATATAATAGTAGATTGTCATTTCATCAAAGAAAATTTATATCTAGAGAACTACTCACAAAATTCATTATAAGGTTGATTTTTTTAATAAATCATTATAAGGTCCAAGAGTTTCATATCTTTATATTAAACTAGGCATTGACAATAACTATACTTCAGTTTGAAAGGGAGTGTTAAAACTTACATTTGTAAATAACTTCAGTACGTGTATAAAACATATTGATGATTAGGATAAACCTAATTCACTACTTTCCTCTAATTTACAATTGAAAGTAGAAATAGGGTGTAAATTGTACATGGTTGTCAATTACTAAAGAAATATTTAATTATCACTCTTAGGAAAGAAAGTATTACATAAATAGAAATTAAATTCTATAAATCTCTCTCCATCCACAAAACTTAATTTTCTAGTCCATGAAAAACCATTGTCAACTCAATCCTAATTGAACTTGGACTCTAACTAGACTTTAGAAGGAAATGGACCTAAGTCAACAATTCAAACTCCTAATAAAATTGAAACAAGCAAAGGAAAATAATTGAAATAAAAAATGTAAGTTTGAAGGATAAACTCAAATCCTAAACTATTTATATTCAAAATGACGAGAACAAAGACGTGGAAAGAGAAGTTCCTGCTACATCTTTTTTTTTTCTTGGAAATTTGGAGGATGGCAAAATGAAAGTGAGGAAATCAGTATTTTCTAGCCTAAGTGGAATGTAATAAAAATATGAAATGACATGGTTCAAAGTTCCAAAAAATAGTTTTCAAGCAATGAAGTGCCCAAAAACAAAATTGCCAATTAGTATCATTAAGCGTAAGAGAGAACCTTATAATCATAAAGGTCACTGCCACCATAACCACTACTTTCACTTAATTTTCCACTGATTGCACATTCAGGATCTTCATCTGTATCTTGGTCAACTTCATTCTCTGCATCATGGTAGCCATTGTCTTTTATGTCAGTATTTTCATCATCAGAGGAATCTTCACTCCCACTATTTTCAATCCGAGAATCAGCTGAAATGGAACATCTTTGTAAATTTTCATCCTGAAATAATATGAGACATTGTTACCAAAAAATGGTAGGCTGGACAAGACACTTGAATCTACCATCTATTTTAGAATTTCTCTCACATAAAACTGACGGTTATTGATTTATAGCAGACTAGTAGGACAAACATACAATCTACAGTAAGAGCACTGATGTCAACTTGCTAGCTTTATCATGACTTTTACTTTCTAGCTTAGCTCCATAAATTTCCAATGGTAAATGAACTTAGCAAAAAATGGTATTATAAAGTATGTGATTCCTTCCTCTAAATCATACAAACCCAATTGACACCAATAAACAAAACAATTTAAGATACGGCAAACTCTGCCAAAACTTCAGATTTATACTACCAACAATTGCATACCACCAAGAATATCAAATATTACAACACAATCAAATTGCAAATATCTTACATCAAAAATATTCTCATACTCCTCCAAAAGTGTAGTAACGATTGCTTGAGCATTATTAGCTGCATTTGCAGCAGCAAGAAGCTGAGCAGAATTATCTCCATTAATATCAAACTCATCCTCCAATTCGCATTCACCCGCTAATAAAGGGCGCAATAGCAAGGGTGCCATACAAGCAGCAACAGCAGATGAAGTCATTCTATTCTCATCAGAATGAGAGGAAATAATATGCATCATCTTCAATATTCTGCAAAGCACCCATGGAAAATTAATATTTAGATTAACGCAGACGTTTACATGTGCAAGCACATTAAGAAAACTTTTGAGAAAATTTGAAAAACAAGAAAGTATGAATATTATGGCATTCATCAAAGAAGCAAAATTTTCATATTCAAGCTTCCATGAGCAGCATTCTCAAATATAAGTTCAAAATACACATGACAAATTTTCAAAATGCTTAATCTTATACCCTAGACAAAGAGAATTCAAATGTTCAAATGCAGAATTGGTTGTTCATGTTAACAAAGCACATTTGATATGAGCAGACAGCTTCAACCCAGTATCAGTTGCTAAAACTGAATTTGAATAATTTTGCACAGTGATGTTCCACTGCTCCCTTACATAAACTTTTTAATAGAAGAATAGCTCTCAAGTATCTAAAAAGTTAAGAAACGTTTAAATTGGATAATCGATCACTATATCTTTCTCTGTCAATGGTAATCATTTACTCATCAATTGCTAAAAGCAACAAGCCCAAGCATGACAGATAAGAAGGAAAACTGAAATCGAAAAAGAAAAAGAGATAAAAAGGAAACCAAAGAAAAAGATGCATGGACTAAAGCGTTAAAGGTCATGAGGTTAAATGATTTTTGAAGTCCATATCCATAGTATGACTAGTAAAGCTGACCACAGCAAATTCAACAATTTCGCAGGTGCAACCGGAGAAGATTTATTAAAGGAGAGAATCACCTTTGCAACAACCGCCTGTTTGGTTCGGGAAATGTCTCCAAAATTGCAGAGCGCATTGCATTAACCCGTGCATCCTTTCGGTCAATTTCTTATCCGATAGAACACACAGGAAAAAATTCATTACATTAGAAACAAATAAGGAAACTCCTCACAAGATGTAATAATCCATATATTAAACAAAGAATAAAAGAATTACTTCCATATGTACCAAAATCCTAGATTTGCATAAGCAAAACAAGTTTATTCCAATATCAGAATTAATAGTTCTCAAATAGTTTCAGCCATTCATGCTCTAAGATTCAGAGATCCAAAAACTATAATGCAGTTTTCTATATGATTAATAGTGACACAATGACAGTCGCTGCGAGGAATTGGTAACTTGAAGCTGGTGAGGATAAGTCTCAAGCACCCAGAAGCAACTCAGCATCGAAACATTATAAGCAGGCATGCTATCTGTGCATTAAGCATCTAAAAATTTCAAAATGAATGTAAAGCTACCTTAGTGCTACATGAAAATGAAAGCTAACAAGATAAAAAAGACTGTTAACTTTTCTTTTCAATGCAAGGACTAGAAACCAGCACATTCATGCAAGAGAGATATTAGCTTTTCAACAATTTGACGAGAAAGTTATGTGCTAACCAAAAGCATTGATGAAGTTATGCAATCTAAATAGTGTTCCACATTCATAATGAAGCAACAACACTAACATTTGATTCAGTATATAGAGCTATTGTATATAGTTATGGGAGTCTTCCTACTTAGGAAGATTCCTTATTTGGAAATATCCCTAATATAGCTATTACAGCTAAGGACACTCTATAAGGATAATCCCTTAATTAAGGGACTGTCTATTATTATGGGATTCTATCTATTATTATAGGATTCTCTAC
>JANITX010000210.1:32855510-32865517 GCA_027564395.1 Erythroxylum ulei | reverse complement strand
CATGTCTTTAATTTTGTATTGAACTATATATTCCGCAACTGTTGTATAAATGTGTATTTTGAAATGACTAAAGTGTTGGTTATTTGTAAAAGCGCCCATTTGGCCATATGGGAATTTTGTAATTTTCACTGTATGATTAAAAAGGGTTGATGCCCTATTTGATTATGGTCTTCCGCATATTATGTTTTGTGTTTCAAAAAATATATACCAAATTTCGAATGATTGAGTGTTTTAGCACGCCACCCTCGTGGGGCACGAACTCGGATATCACCATCGATGTCGGGTTCGGGTCATTGCGGGAGTAGGGTGCTACATTTATGTGGTACCTATGACTAGGGAAAGTTTAGATACTAACATAATTTCACATGATACGAATCTTATTATCATGATTTCCTCCACATTATGTTTTGTATCAAGGACTTTATTAAATCAATTTAAGATCAACATCAAATCCATAAATGTATGAACATCGAAATAATGAAAAATGCCTTTATTAATTATAAAATAATTTGTATAATAAGTGCTAAAGGTGATTGCTTTTAGAGCACTTCTCTAACAAAATGTCCGTGTAAGTCAATAAGCTCTTGTTACAAACTTTGAAATTTATAGGTACTAACATAGGCATGTCAAGAGATCGTTTAAGTCAGAAGGCCTGTGTTTGATATAAAATAACATAAAGGGGTGGATACGAGCATGTCCATGACTATGTAAACCTCATATTTCTTAAAAAATTTAAAATTCTTGCTCAACCTGAAGCTAATTAAATAAAACACACCGTCAACACATCAAATAGGAAAAATCAGTGAGGATGCTCATAAAATAAGCCAAAAATCAATAAAATTCTAAAATTAAACTCTAAAGTAATAAAAAAATAAAAGAATCAATTTATCCATAACTATCATATTTCTTAGTTTCCTCCCAAGCAATGCTTCTTTATGGATCTTTTAGCTAGACTTCTCAGCAAGTCCTTCTTCAGCCTGGATCTATAATTAGTGGCTTATTTCAATCCACTTTCCTACATAAGGGTTCACTAGCTTGCAAATAAGTCATATGCTACAAGATAATAAGGAAATAAGGTATGAAATTAATAGAACCAAATAAATCCACTAATTTTCTTTTTAGTAACAAATTGTCAACATAAAAAGGAATAATAAAACCTCGTAGATGCTCGATTGACTTTGATAGTTTACTTTTTGGGATGTAGGAGCCCTTTATACTTATTATGGCTATCGATATTTCCTTAATAGCATCCCTATTTGGATCCTCCTCTTCATCTTTCACTTTCTCTTCTTCCTTCTGTTTTTAAACAACGACTTCCTCCTTTTCTCTAGCCTCTAGTTCCTCTCCACTCTATAATGTTATGGTATTCACATGTTCCCTTAAATTTGGTTTGATGTCTCTGAATAAAGCACCTGGCTATTTAACTTTATATAGGGTAGCCTTAGTTGAAGCAATGAATTTCATAAAGGCATCCTTAAGATGTCAATACTCTTCTTACTATTGTTTTTGTACAAATCCAAACTAAGAGTGTACATTCGATGTGAAAGTTATAATAATCGTTCCACTTTGGATTATAACTATTATTGTATGAGGTATCTTAAGGCCAGTTCCCCATGAAAATTGGATGTCATATATAGTATGGTGATTGATATTTATAATTAGGGTGATCACCCCCATAAATGTCACAATATGCCATGAATGTCGATTGAGCTTCCAAATATATATCACCAGACCTTTAGTTTCGAGCTTCAAAAGTTGCCAAAAATAATAACATACCATAATTCCCCTAAGAATATTGTCCTCCCCATCCTTCTATTATGTTTAATGCCTATGATATTGAGTCCAAATCATGAAAGTAGGCCTTAAAAACAAAATCAAGGAAGAGAGCTTTAAGGATAAATAAATAAATAAATAAAATATAAAAAAGGAAAGAAAAATAAGAAAGAAAAATGATAGCTAGATTAATGGAAATCAATTTTTCCTAATATCTTAGTCCTTGTTAATGACTCTAAAAACTTTATACATAAGATCCCTATCCTATAAATCTCAAAGGCAAATGTACCTACTAAACTATAGTATAGCAATCGAGAGTATTGAGTATTGATCCCAAAGGGACTACAATCATTAGTAATTTCCTCTTTTCTATTATCTAACCAATAAAGTAAGATGATTGTCTAATTTAAATGATAAAGGTAAACTAAAGTTAAAAAAAATAATGGCCAAGAATTCAGATCACTTAAAGATTAACCAAATCAAATAATAGAACTTAGATAATGAATCCTTTTAAGATTTCTTAAGTAGTTAACGCTTTATTCTTACAATTTAACTAAAGATCATTAGCCTATGGAAATTCCTATTTATATTAATATCTTTCTTAAAACTATCAACACCTAATCCCAGGTTAATTAACGAAATCTCTTTATAAGTAAAACCTTTAAGACAGCTTTGGTTGATTCATGAATTTCACCATTAGGTTTGACCCTAATCCAAAAGATTTATGTCGACCTATCTCTAGGCTTATTGCAAATCCTTTTAGTTATATCAATTTATACAGAGGATTTTTCAATCTCAATTGCTTGAAATCATACATGAAATAATATAATAGAAATAGTAATTCAATAAATAATCAAAACAGATAATTGAATCCAATGAATCAATGATTAAATTGCATTGAATAAAGAATAAAACCATGAAATTCATCACAAGGTTCATCCTACCTAGGCATTAAGCAAATTTAGTTCATAAAATAGAAACATTGCCAAAGATTTAGAAGAAGAATTAAAAATAAGAGAATTCATTATATATCATCTTTTTTCTAATAAAATCCATTGAAACTTTTATGGAACTATGCTCTCTATCAGATCTTTAAGTCAATCTTCAAGTATCTACCGCTCTAAGGTTTATAACTATGTTTAAAGCTCCAATTCCTTTAATTACACTTCTTAATTTCCTTTTATATTTCTAAATTAAGGTTTATGCACTGGACACGATCACTATTCATGGCTTCAATACCTTTTAAAAACCTAATAGTCCACAGAAACATGGTTCCAACAACTTACATTACCCCTCAAACAGATGTGTCCAAGTCTCGCACGGGTGTGTTCTCCATATCCTTCCAAAACAACTTCAATTCTTTAGTTTTTTGTCTCGATTTTGCTCGACTTCTCTTTTTGATCTATGAAGGCAATTAAGATCTAAACACATACTAGAAATGAATTAAGTACCAAAAATAATAAAAACTCTCAAATAAACAAATAAATGCTCTAAATATAAGATTAAATATAGTTTATTAAATATTTATTAGTTATCATTACATCAATCATGTGTATGATGGATAATAAAAAAGTGTTATATGATGGTTATAATTCATTATATTGAAAAAGATTAGACTTTATATAGTTGAATTATGGTTTAAATAATATTCTTTAAGTTTTTCATTTTTTATTCATTGATTACGTTACAATTGATATTTGATTATGTTTTTAAATGGTAGGTTTATTATGTTATAGAGATATATATAGGTGGATGACGCTAAGTTGTGGTGGAGAACAAAAGCCTCCAATAACAGCAGTATGGGTAGACTTCCCACTAACACTTGGGAGAAAGTTAAGAAGGAGCTAACGAACTAGTTCCTTCCTAACAATACTTCATGGCTTGATAGAGAAGCTTTGAAGCATTTAAAGCAAAATGACTCTTTGCGGGAGTATTGAGAAAATTCACATATTTGATGTTAAATGTGCAGAACATGTCTAAGGAAGACAAGTTATTCAATTTTATAAACAGCTTGCAAGGTTGGGAACAAATGTAGCTTCGGAGGCAAAACGTGAAAAACCCCTTAAGTACGATAGTAGCTACGGATGCCTTGGTGGATCTCCGAATGCCACCACCAATTAAAACTAGCAATAAGGGTAAGAAGAATAGCAAGACATGGAATGGCTAGGAGAAAGGCAAGGAGAAGGTATGTGAATCTTTTCAATGCAAGTTTAAGAAAAAAAAAACAAAATAGGATATTGCTTGTTTCATTTGTGAAGGGGCGCACTTTGTTTATGAATGCCTAAACGGAAGGTGGGTAAGGAGCAAATGAATTTCATAGTTATGAAGGATCAAAGAGAAGGAGATGATGACTCAACAAAAGAAGTCTACCTTTATAATTATACTTTGTTTAACACAATGAGCCTTATGAAGGAGCGTTTTAACAAAAGCAAAGATAAAATCAATAGAGAGGGAATATGCTACTTTAGAGATGCTCTAATGACCAATGAGTCTTTGAGGGGACCACATTCAGAGGACTGCCTATGGATTATTTCAACGAGGCCATCATGTTTTTCGAGTTAGAGTTATTTGTTCGACTCTTAAGTCCTAATTGCAACATTGTGCAAGCATTGGGGAGTCTTGACCAATGTTTGGCATTTAGAATGAAGAAACAAGGTAAAGACTTGCAAGTAGACAAGAAAAAGAGGCATTGTCGATGATTTAACATGTATTAGTGCACATTGATAGAAATCTTCAACGAGGTGTAAGATTTGGATGTGAGACTTAAAAGATAAATTAAGATGGACCTTAAGTTGAGGGTTAGTTAGATCACACACATGAGGAAAATATGTGAGAAATCTAAAGATTTAATACATGCTCAAATAGACGGAACATGACTAATGGGCCTGCTATGAGTAAGCATTGGACTAAACTAGTGTGTTATGAAAGGCTTTGGGCTTGGATGACTCATCATCAATAGATAAAGATTAAGGGGAGATCTTAGATGATGTAGGATAAGATCACATTAGATATAAATTAGTTCTAAAATATAAAGACTTTATGGGAGGATCATTTGAAGATAATATAGTTCTTAATAGATATTGATGTATCATTTTTAGTTAAATGTAATCTCTTATCTTGTTAGTTGTAATGTACCTAAATCCTATCAGACAGAGACCTATATAGATAAGGTGTCATCCAATTAGTTAATGTAATCTAATAAGGGTATAAGTGATCTAGTTAGTTCAGTTTAATTGGAATTTTGAATTGTAAAGTTAAATGTGTAAATAAATAGCTTATTTGAATTTTGCTTTTATAAAAGCGAGATCGGAGGAAGAGAACACATTGAGAGAGAATATTATTTTGTATACCTTTAAGAAAGTAATAAAGATTGATTTTTACTATAACTATTATGTGTTTATTGTTACCTTTAATAATTTAATTATTTCGTAGTATTTTTACAAAAGTGTGATTAAAATATTTCAAAGGTTGTGAGACATCTGAGAAGAAGACTTTCTTAGTCAATGATTAAATAGAAAAGGTTGAGTCTTGCTTGAAGGCACCCGAGATAAATTGTCGTAACAGAATATGCACAACTTTGTTATAAGTTTTATAAAGGGCATAGAATATGAAGACACCGTCGTCGTACAGCAGACGACGAGAGCTATATATAAATCCGATGGCAAGTGTTTGCTAGTTTTGTCGAAGGTTTTGCTATGGCGCGTTTCGCTCGAACTCTTCTTGTTCGGAAAACCTTGTATTCCCCAACTATCCCACAAATTGGTCTCTGGGATGGAGCAATTTCGGACACTCAGAAGTTTGGTTGTGTTCGAGAAGTTTATGGTTTGGCGTCGGGGCCCAGTTTGTCCATTTGGAGACGGAAGAAAGAAATGAGCAAAGAAGGGCTGCTTGCGGCCAAAGAGTTGAGGAGGCTCCAATCTGACCCGCTCCGGTTGGACCGGTTCGTTAAGTCCCACGTCTCTCGCTTGTTGAAGTCTGATCTTGTGGCTGTTCTCTTCGAGTTCCAGAGGCAAGACCAGGTTTTTCTCTGTATGAAGGTTCGTTTTCAATTCTTTTGTGATAGAAACTGAAAGGGAAAACGGATATATTTTAAAGATTTTTAAATAATGAAAACTCGATAAGAGACGATTTTTTAGAGAATTTAAAATGGTTATTTGGCTCCATTGCAACGATGCTTGTATCCCTTTCATTCACAAATAGAGTAACTATCAAATGGGTTCAAAGGATTCATCTAATTGCTTTTAAGCATAGTTAATGGAAGCCATTTCATTTGGCCGATTTTCTATATTGGATTCGACATGTGAGTCATTTGTTTTCTTAGGCAATAAAATTCCGGTGTCTACCCTGTCTTTTGCACAGTCTGTTCCTTTCGATTCAGGAACAACTGCATCATTGTATGCTTTCATGCTAATAAGTTACTTTTGATTACTACAAATAGTTCTCATTTGGATAAACCTATAGGTTGACATGTTTTCAAGGAAATTAGTTACTCCAACCCTGAGTAGGAAGTCGTCTGGAATTCAAGAAAGCAATGAACTGATTGGCTGTCTTTCCTTTCTTTGTGTTGCCGGCATAAAATTTGCAATAAGTAGGTTTTGTATCTTTCCACCACCAAACATGAGCATTTCCGAGTGTGGTGTTGTTGACGGGGCCATGTTGAAGAATATAAGATTATTTTCTTGGTCAATTTTCGTAGTGTATTGTGGTCTTACAAGAACTTCAATTTGAAATTTCAAGCAGCATCATTTTGAAACTCTGGATTCTGATTGACGTTCATGAAAGTTGGATTCTGTTTCATTTGATCTGACTCTGGAGAGATAGTTTAAATTTTTCGAAAAGCATGCAACTTAAGAAGTGTGGCATAAGCTTGTTTTTTAATGTCCTGGTCATTGAATAGAATAGTATCGGAAAGCAACCTAAAGCTAATTTCTTTCATTAAGAAGTCTAAAAAATGTTCCAAAGTTTTTTCAGCTGTTAATGGAAAGTTTGTAAGTGAAACTTCAGCATCTTAAAAAGGTGCCCTTTTAAGGGGTGGAGGGTTTATACTTATGTAATACATGGATCCAGATGAAGTGCAGGAGAAAAACTGATATGCTTCTTTTAATCAGTTCCTTTAAGGATTGATGTTTACTCCATCTAATATTGGTGGATTGATGTTTACTCCATCTAATATTGGTGTATTCTACAGTTGTATGAAATTGTACGTAAAGAGATATGGTATCGACCTGACATGTTCTTCTATAGAGACATGCTTATGATGCTTGCTAGGAACAGAAAGGTTGACGAAACCAAGAGGGTTTGGCAAGATTTGAAGAGGGAAGAAGTTTTGTTTGATCAACACACCTTTGGGGATATTGTGAGGGCTTTTTTAGACAGCAGATTACCTGTAGAAGCAATGGAAATCTATAAGGAAATGAGACAATCTCCTGATCCACCGTTATCTTTGCCATTTCGAGTGATTTTGAAAGGTCTGCTTCAATACCCTGAATTACGGATGAAGGTGAAAGATGAGTTCTTGGAGCTTTTCCCGGACATGATTGTGTATGATCCCGCTGAAGACTTGTTTGAAGATGAAAGGGAGAATGAATAAGGTTTAGAAGCGCTTAGATATTGCTTCATGACCTCGTTGAAGCAGACAATTGTCAGCATAAAGAGGAGTAGGTGGTGCGTACAAATTTGGGAGCTGTTGGCAACTAGTTCATTTAGGACATGTGCCTCATAAGACAGAAGTCGTCAAGCTTTGCCATACTTTTACTTCACTAAGGCTAACCTTGTCTTATTTTGATGCTAATTGCGACCTAAAGAATAGTGCCTTACGCGGAGGGCAATCCTTTGCCATTGCTGCCCGTGTACTAAATATTCAGTACTGACCTAGTTTTGTTTTGCTACGGATCTGTATTGCTGTAGTTAGCAGTCTTGACTTGTGCAGCCTTTGAAGCTTATTTTACATAACACAATGTGATCTTTTATCCACATTTTGGCCTTTCCTTTTGCCGTCACTCCTTAGTTTTAAACACCTTTATTTTTTCTTTTTCTTTCAAAATGAAACAATCTCATAATGAAAGTAATACAATTGCAATGAATACAAATATTGTATCCGTATCAATTAAAACGATGATGACTAAAGCTACTAAAGTATAACATAAGTTGTTCGCTCAGTTGTTTAGGAGTCTCAAAGCAAGATGGGAGAGAAAATCAAGACTTCTGTAGTGCTTTTCACTTTGGTTAATCGCTTGCTAAATTTGGGTACGAAAATTTTCAATTACGATAAGACATTGATGATAAATCCATCAATTTTATTTTTTTTCTTCCTATTAATCTGTCTCTCTTGCTAGGAAGGTTTTTTTTTTAATAATTTTTTTCTCCTTTTACACTTCAAAAGCAAAACATTCAAGTTCTTTACTTAAAATTAGGTTAGATACTCTTTTTTAGTCTTATTCCTATTATTTGTATTCTTTTTATGATCTTGATCATTTATTCTCAATTTTCACTGTTCATTTAGGTAAAGGGGATACGACTCTCCACCATCAGTTTTATTAAATTTGTATGGAGCATTCCATAAATATTTAAGGTACTTTTTCTTTTTACATTTTTGCAATATCTTTATTAGTATATTTTCCGTGTCATTTTCATGTTGCTCTTCCCTACCTTCTCATTAAAGAATACCAATCTTCTATCATTCTGTCCTTCTTCACTCACTCATTCTTTTTTTTTTAAAATTTTCTGATAAGTAATTTGAACGAATTTATTTACTAAAATTTTTAAGCTATTATTGGTTGCTAAGAGTTTTATAAGATAAAATTTTAGGCTTGACTAGATCAATTTGGGAGATAAAAAATGCCTAATATTTTATGTTGTGTTGAAAATAAAGACTTCATAAAATAAAGTTTCTTTTTTTGTCAAAAGTGTAATTTGCATCTCAACTTTTAACACAAGATCTAAATAAACTCTTATCACCTTCTTTAACATCATTTTTGCACCCTAATATTACTATAATAGTAATCATTTTATCATGAATTGGGTGCAAAAGGGGTAACAGATATAATAACAAAGGCTTATTTAGACATTTTGTGAAATATTAAGGTAAAAATCACACTTTTAACCAATGTTTTAAAATTATTTACAAGTGTATTTCAAATATACTGTATGATATTCTTAAGATGGTTCTACTTGTAAAACAAGGTGCATTCATTTATGATAGGTTTATTATGCACAATATCTTAATAGGTCATTATCTTATTCAGTTGTATGTAAGGAAAAATATATCGGCTAGATGCGCAATGAAAGTGGACTTAGAAAAGGCCCATGAAACACTTGAGTAGGAGTTTATTAGAGAGTTATTGAAATTCTTAGTTTCCTTCATTGAGCAGTTAATAACTTATATTACCTTCGTAACATCTTGTTCTCATACTAAAGGTTAGAGCCCTAAAATTTGATACATGTAAGATCAAAGAGAGATTGATAAAATGCAATTCATGCTCATGCATAAGCATACACGCATGTGAATTTGATTATTGCACACATTAAAATAATTGTTTATGCACTTAATTGACATTTTTCGAGTATAAATGGTTGGTTTAGTATGAATATGATGCGAATTATGGTTTTGTGTCTTAAAAATTGAGTGGGAATGTATAAGTAGTAAAGTAGAATTTTTGGTGAAAATTTGGAAATTTTTTGAAAACTAAGGGTATTTTTGGACCCGGAAAAATGTCAAGTGGCAGAACAATTGGTGAATAGTAGTAGAATTAGGAGTCAAATGACAATGAAAATTTTTATATATGATATTAGGATTTAATGACAAGTGTCATTGAAAATTGGGAGTCAATTGGATTAGAAATTGGAGACAAAATGGACTAGTTATTAAAGTGGACCAAATGAAACCATAGGGAGGTTACATGTGGCAAGTGACAAGTGTCACTTGCCTTCCCACACACCTCACCCACGATTGTTTGCCTAATTGAAAGATCATTTTATGGTCTTTCACCATGATTTTCATTACATGATTCTTCATTTTCTCGTTCTCTATTCTTTTCTCTCATCCACGCCACTCACTCTCTCCCACCGTTATCAATGTTAAATCTTGCTCTCTCTTTTCACTTGCTACTTCATTTTCTTTATCTTTTTCACCTTGCTACTCAAATACTCTACCTATTCCTCCATGAAAGTTGATGATCATGGAGATGAAAGAGTTAGGGTTTAATGGTGATTTTGAAGATCTTGAAGCTAACTCA
>JANITX010000210.1:32838733-32852901 GCA_027564395.1 Erythroxylum ulei | reverse complement strand
ATGAATTTTGACTGAGTGATCGTTCTAGCATGCTACCCTCGTGGGGTACGTACTCGGATATCACCACAGATGTCGGGTACGTGTCTTGCGAGAGTGGGGTGCTATAGGTCATCTATTTTTATTCTCCCTCAAGTTGTTGTAAAGAGAGTACATAAGCTAAATCGAGAAATTTTTTTGGAGGAAAGGTTATAATGGAAAGATCTCAAATCGGTGAGTTAATAGAATATATTCCTTAACAACTACATTCAAAAATTGTAAAATTTGGAACTAGAAAACAATCGTTCAACACTTAGAGGTGATATCAAGGAAAGTTAATACTTTGTAGGCTTAATAGGTAAGAGAGATTTACCTCAAAGGGTAGAATATCTTGTAGTAGGTAAGGACTTTGAAAGCAATTAGTAATGAAGGAAAATCACAAATCTGAGAATGGTTTTCCAACTTGATTTCAATAAGGGAAGTGGATGTATTCTTATGATGGTAAGGAAAGTTTAACATACCAAAATGCTCTCTTTTATGTTAGATTACTATCAAAGGGAGGTTACTTACTAAAGATAGACTTTTGTAGTTTAATGCTCGTATAGATTCTCCTACTTATGTTTTATATGGATGTGATAATGAATTTGTTGCTAATTTATTTTGTGAGTGTAATTAGTCTTAATTTCTTCTAAACTTATGCCAATTTGGATAAATGTAATGGATTCCCACCTAAGATGCATAGAAGCCAGGTTTTCCTTTTATATGAATAGAAGTATAAAAAGAAAAGTTGTGTATGCCTATATTGCTTCTCTAATTTAACATATATGAATTAAAAGGAACGTTAGAATTTTCAAACGGGTGTCTCAGTAGCTTGATGACATTGTTGGAAGGATCAAAGTTAAATTATAGGTAAGAAAAAAAAAATTTGCCCAAAAAGATGTTTGTTAAGGAAGTTAGATTTCTAAGTATTTGCAAATTAGCATATAAACTATTTCTCATATTGTTCTTAGCTCATATTGTTCATAGATAATAATGTTTTGTTAAGAAAACCTTCCCAAAAGGTCCAAAAAGCTTTCATTCCTTTCTTTTTGTAAGTTGTTTTTGAATTGTCTTCTTATTTGTTTGGTAATGTTTATATCTATAAGTTATATATATATATAAGTACCTTATCAGGACATTGACCAAGGAAATACTTTCCAGTAAATCATTTTATACTACTTATCCTTATTTTATAGATAAACAACTATATCATTAACATACAATTAGGTATGACAAAATTGGGTCAACTAGGCTTTATATCAGGTTTAAGCTTGGGGAGTTGGCTTGAGGCTCAACTCAAAAGGTTCGAGCAACCTGAACGCCCACCATAAAATGACACTTTTTGGGGAAACTCCCCAAAAACACATCATTTTAGAAATTTTCCCCAAAATGACATCGTTTTAGGTACTTCGAGCAAGTTTTGACTATATGGCTCAAACTTGTTAAATCAAATACATATTGGTGGATAAATGAAATAAATAAATAAATCTAAATATTAATGTAAAACAGTAATAAAAATGTACCAAACTATAAATTAACTAGATTTAGGTTAGGTTCTCTTAGGAATTTACTTTATTCACATTCACTTTTGATTAACGAATTATTTTAACTTTTTGTAATAGCAAGAGGACTCAGACTACAATTTCTCTCAAGACAAGAAAACTAGAATTTCATTAATCAAAGAATGAACTAGGTTTTATCTTTCTAAATCTATATCCCAATTAGCTCATAATAACATAAAGAAAAGTAATTTAAAAGTAATAAAGAAAATAATATAAAGAAATCATGTTCTTGAATCTTTAAATCTTCCAAATAATCATTGAAGTCATCCTCTATCTCTAAAGAATGGTGACTCCTTAATCAAGATTAATGAAAAATAGCTCTAAGATGACTTTTGAATTATTACCTAGCCAAAAATTCTCTTTTGCCTCTCTTTGTTTGGTTTTAAACCCAAAACTCTAATGTTTAATGAACAACACAACCCCATACATAGTTCCATGTAGCTAACCACGCACTCGTTAAAATTCTTTAAAACTTAATCACACCAATACATGTATATACATGGGATTATATATGACACTATATTCTTTATATAAAAGGTAACACAGGCAATATAGGGTGCATTAAAGAAATAGATGAAACCAAAATTATACATGACCCTCGACATAGGACTATGCAAAGTATGTGTTATATAGTTCTTCTCCAAATCTTCCAAAATTGCTTCATTTTTATCCAAAACTTTGCTTCTTTTTTATATGGTCAAAAATGATGAAATAACAAAACTTCTTAAATTAAGTATCAAATATTCAACTTCATCAAAAAAAAGAGCAATACGGCACATAGGTAGTAGTATGTCTAGCATCATCAAACTCCACCATTTTTAAGTAACTACTGTCCTCAACCAATCCATTATTCAAGCTTAAATAGAAAACAACCTCAAAAGAATTGCTTAACCAATCAAACATACTAATGAAAACTCTTAATCACTCATTCAATCATAAAGGATCATCAAAATGTTATATAACCAATTACTTGCATCAATTCATAAGCTTGTATAATTTACTTCCTTAACTCTTCAAACTTCAAACTGAATCTTAAAACTTAATTCCATGCATAAAATAAACATAAATAAGATACTTGGTTTAACTTCAAAACACGTTTACATCCTTTTAATTGATGAAACATAAAATGAACAAAAGAATTAGAAGCTTGTTTTTATAGTCACCTAGTATTTTTATGTTAGAGTAAACACCTTGCCATGAATACTCTTGATTACTCAACTAGATTACTATCTCAAATGACTACTAGCACAACTATTTCAGTTCAATTTTTATTAATATGAAGCCAGCATAATGAAATTTATTATGCTCATTTTGTATAATAAATGTTCTAAAAAAGAAGTCACAGCCACCTATGTATGTACATCTTATGCAAAGAATATCATAATGATCATCAGGTAATCGTCCTTCAAATTTATAAAGCAAGTCAAAATCATTCATCAACACTCATAACAAGTTACACAAGCAATCTAAATCAATAAAACAAATAAATTCATAATGAATTAATTCCAATAGCATGTTTTTAAAGAAAAACAAATGTTGAAAAATTGCCTCCTATTGAGAAAATAATGACAAAATTAATAAACTTGAATCTACTCTTATAAATTCATAATCCCCTACGCTTAAAACAAAAATTGTCCTCAATGTTTCTACTGTGAAAGACAATAATAAAAATGAGAAGGGGAAAATGAAAGAAAGGATAAGAACTTCCCTAATTTTTGAGTCATTTGGTCATGTCAAGATGTATCTCCATTCCATTAATGTACCATAAAAAGAAATTGAAGTAAAAAGGTGAGTCAAAATGCATTGAAATTATAAATAATGTGTATATATTTGATAAATAGTATTCACATAAACTATAAAAAGAGAAAAATATTAAATCAAAAAATGTATCGATGGTCAAGGGGATGAGGTGGTATCAAAGGTGGCACATTTTTGTGGGATAAAGCAACATTATAGAGAATCTCTTTGCCTATATTGAGAGTGCTTCAAAAAATTGTGTGTCAATTGCCCCCATCACAACATCACGAAGCTACTCCTTATGTAATACTTCTATAAAGGATTCCTACCTATAAGTATGAGTTTAGTAGATGCAGCAACTGGTGGAGAACTGGGTGAAAAGATTCCTGAGGAATCAAGGTCCTTAATCAAGCATATGACTACAAAGACTCAATAGTTTTGCATTCACAATGATGTTCATAGGGTAAATGAGGTATCAATTCATTTATTGAATATTTTTTAGATGAACTAACATCTTTTGTCAAATAAATTATTGTAGGCAGGCGTAGGTGAAAACTTGTGGGATATGTTCAAATATGAACCATTCGACGAATGGTTGTTCAACTCTGCAAAAGGGAAATATATAGTATATTAATGCTATAACATGATATTTTTTCCTAACAGTATAATCCACATTCCCAAATTTATAACCCAGGTTGGAGAGATCACTTGAACCTAAGTTATAGAGGGGATAATCAACAAAACTACTTCCCAAATAGGCTACAGGGTGCATAGAAATTTCAGCCCAGACCACAAGCCCTCTAACTCAGGTACATCATTAGAAGATATGATTAGGTCTCTTACTACTAACACTTTGTTATTTCAGTAAGATGGAAAATAGTTTTAGTAAGAGATAGAATCTCAATTTCAAGAGACAAGGTCTAGCATTAAAAATTTAGAGAACCATGTGAGTCAAAAATGGTAGTTGCTATTAACTATTTAGAAGCTTATAATGGAGGAAAATTTTCATCGCAACCTAAGATAAATCTAAAGAATTTCAGTAAAATCACATTAGGGAGAGATAGGAAGCTTGAGGGACCAAAGAGGACTACTATAGAGTGGCAAATGAAGATGACATTAAAAGGAAGTTAGGACAAGAAAGGGATACCATATCCAATTTGAAGGTAAATCATGACCCTTTATATATTGTTAAGACTAACCCTCCACCTTTCCCTTGCAGGCTAGCAAAATCAAACAAGGAAAACAAAGGTAAGGAGATCTGGGAGACTTTTTAGAAGCTTAAAGTGAATAAACCTTTGCTGGATGCAATCAAGCGGGTGCCAAGTATGCGAAATTCCTTAATGAATTGTTTACTAAGAAGCGGAAGTTGAGAGGTAATAAAATGATCAGGATAGGTGAAAATATTTCTACGATTTTCAAAAAGAAACTAACTCCTAAATGTCAGGACCCAAAAATGTTTACCATTACTTATAAAATTTGTAACGTTATGATCAAATAGGTAATGTTAGATTTAGGAGCATCGATTAATGTTATTTTTTGATTGGTTAATGTTTAGGAAACACAACATTGAGTACCCCTTTAAAGCCATCAAAAATAATACTAAAACAAAGGTGTGAGAATCTGTAACCGGAGAGAAATTACAGTTACAAAACCCTCATTTTGTGAAATTAAGATTCCATACAAATAAAATACAGTGGTAACATTGCCTTCAAAAATTAAAAATGAAAGTGAAAATGTGAACCCCAAAAATATCAAAACATTATGTGTCATAATAATTACACCAACATTTATTTGCATTCTTTAGGAGAACTCTTGTCTAGAATAGAGAAAAGCCTACAAAATCCCTTAGTGATAATGAAAACAAAGTCAGTCAACACTCCAATTTTTAAGCCTTACGAAATGTCTAACAACAATTTAAGAAAAAAGAATACTGAAGATTTCCTTATTGCCATCCAAAGCCGATTGAATAGGATTAATGAAAAAATAGTTTCTAGTTCTCTAAAATCCCAAACTTTGAACATCATCTAAACAAGGAGTCAAACTAAGATTAAAACTAGTAGCTCCAAGGAAGCGAATATGCTTGAGCAAGACAGTAACTCTGGTTTTGAAAGCTTCCAACCTCCTTCTCCAATACAGAATAAACACCATTAGCAACATAAATTATTTTTTTTATATAAAATGAATGGTATATTACGATAGATAAAACTATTACAGTGTAATAAAGTTCATGAGTTCAAGGCAATAGAAGCCAACCGTTAGATTACAAAATGTCTAAAGAAGGAAAAAAGTGAAGATTGCAAAAGAAGAAACTAATAGGCTTCATAAATTCACAGCTGCCATTTGCTCTTGATGTCCAAGGAAAGGGAAAGATGTACGTTTTTGGCAAATAAACCAGCTCTGGTATGATTAATGATGTTGTCCGCTAGCTGATATTTGTTCTCTTTCTTGTCTGTAAATCGACGTCGGTTTCGTTCCTTCCAAATGCTATATACGGTGATGATGAATGCTGCTGTGTAAAGGGAGGCATGCATTAAGAGTACCATTCTTGGTTTTGCTTATGGTGCATTGCGGTATATGATTCAATTCATAGCTATCATTGTGAGAAGATAACAAGTGCAGAATCCGGCTCCAAATAGCTTTAGAACAGCTACAAAGGAAGAATAAATGTTCACGATTCTCAACTGCCATGTTACATAATAAGCATATATGATCAACTCGTCCATGCCATTGATTCCACGTTCTAAGTATGTTTTTTATTGCAAGCCATATGATGAAGGCGGCCTTGGGACTAATAGAGTTATGCCAAGAAGAGAAAGCCAAGGGACGACTATGGAGCAATCAGATAAGAGACGATAACAAGATTGATTGGAAAAAACCCCCCATTTGGGTTTAACTTCTAGAAGATGACATCCTCCGCTGCTGCACTGTTTAAGGTAGGAAGATGAGTCATGAGTGCATGAAAACGTCTTGAAATTAGTATTATGCGCGAGGAGACTGATTGCTAACCAATTATCATACCACACCCAAGTCTTTTCTCCATTACCAATAGAGTGCTTGATGTAAGGATAAATTAATTCTTGTAACTTAATTATTTGTTTGAGAATCCAAGATCCGTATCATAAAAGTCAGCCTGCTAGAAGTTAGCGTATTTCAAGTAGTATTCATGAATCCATTTTGTCCACAATGCAGTCCAATTCGTATATAATATCCACAAGCATTTGCACACCAATACTTGTTGCATTTTGGATATTGAGATAATTCTTAGATCACCATACTTTTAGGTGTCGTATCTTCACAACATTTGACGCGAGCATTCCTCGAGATGGAGACTTGTAACGTCATAATAGAGACAGGATTTCATAATTCAGTCTAGCTCTTTGATTGCTTTCCAAGGCAAAGCAACCTAATGGAGATGGAGACTTGTAAGCACTAAAATAATGATTGTAAGCACTAAAATAATGATTGCATAAAAAAGGAATCTATTCTGCAACGTCATCACTCGGGACTTCATTTTTTTAATAATAGGTAAGCAATCACGAAACTTTAGTTTTGAAGCCAATATTGGGACTTCCAAATAACGAAAAGGAATAGGACGGTGATGGAGTCCAGTGATTCTTCTAATGTTCGCATAGTTTCTCACACCATCTGAAGTATAGAAGAAACTCTTCTCCGAGTTATGATGTAGTCTAAACCGTTCCGCAAATAAATCAAACACATGCATCATGATTTGGATGGAAACAGGATCAGCTCCACACAAAAGTATCAAGTCATCAGCATATAATAGATGAGTAATGTTAAGTTCCTTATATTTGTGGTGATATTGAAATCCACCATTGAGAGGAATTATCTTGTTTAAAAGTCGAGCAAGTCCCTCCATTACAAGTGTAAATAAGTACTGCGATAAAGGATCACTTTGCCTGGTCCCCCTTGCAGGTTTGGAAGACAAAGTGGGGGTATCATTCATAAGAATACTCAATGAAGAAGTGGTAATGCAGGTCATGATCCAATGAATAAATTTAGGGGAAAATGCAATGCTTCAAGACAAATCCTTATAAAGCTCCAGCTAACTGTATCAAAGGCTTTGAAAAAATCAATCTTAACCAAGCAACATTTCAATTTCTTACCTGAATGATAATCCTTCAGTAACTCTTGTATAAGTAGAATGTTTTCGCTAGGATTCTACTCAGGAATAAATGCGCTTTCTACAGAATTGACAGTTACCGAGAGGGCAAACTTGGGTCGCTCAGCCAGAAGCTGTGATATCACCTTAAGATAGTAGAGCAATAAGAAATAGGGTGGATGTCTTTCATGTGACAAGGGTTTTATTTTTTTGGAACCAAGCAGGAATGATTGATGACCTGAAGCATTTTGGTAGATCCAAAAAATTCCGAAACCACCTCGATAAAGAGTTGAACTGTGATATCCTATGTGCGTTGGAAGAACAGTACCGCAAATCCATCCAGACCGAGAGCCTTCAAAGGATGCAAACTGAAGAGAATACGCTTAACATCATGTACAGTCACAGGAGAAACCAACATTTCTTTAGTTCCTTGATCAATGTTGTAATAAAAAATCTGCAAAACATTAGGACTGGGCAAGGAAGAATCAGTTGTCCCCATTAAATTGATGAAAAAAGTTCTGGCTATTTCCATGAGGTTGCAATCCCGCTGCTGTCTTGTAACTTCAAGATTGTATTGATATTCCTTCGCGCTAGCAATGAAGAGTGGAAAATTTTTGTATTGACATAACCCTCCTTTAGCCAAATTATACGAGCTTTCTGTTTCAAAACAGAATTGTGAAAGACAAGAGCTGATTGATAATGTTGAAGGCATGTCATTTCTGTTTCGGGTATATAAGGCTATTCATAGCAAGCATTTTGAGCAATTATGAGCCTCTCCTCAGTGTTTGGAGATTATAGTGCCTACCTCAAAAAAATTGCTTAATAGCAGTCTTCATCAATTTGAGTATCTGCATAAATTGGAAGGCTTTAAAACCACTCCCATCAATTTTCCAACATCTACGCACAACATCTAGAAACCCCTCCATGTCTCTAATTGCGTTAAAAACCTAAATAGTGTTTCCTTTTTCTGTCAATCTGTCAATCGCTGTATGTCCATAAAAGGTTTGTCTCGATGGTTTGCAGCGGTGTCCCGTTTTGTCCCTTTGTTTAATATATTCAGCAGATGTCTAGTCCTATTTTGGACTGAGAGGGGAGTTAGGCCTTTCTAACAAAAAGAGTGATCTGAACTCAAAGTTTCTCAAAAAACGGTTGATCTGAACTCAAAGTTTCTCTAAAATGGAAGAAGGAACTTGGGAACTGAGTTAACCAGACAGAATTCACAAGAGTACGATCTAATTTTTTGCGAATGAGCACGATCCCCTGTTGGCTATTGGACCATGTCAAATGTCTGACAGTGTAACTAAGATCAACCAAGTCCATAGTTAACAGAAAGTTGAGTTCTGTCACGCCAAAATGAAAGTTTCTACCATCTTCAATTTCAGAGGAGTTTAGCGAGCAATTAAAATCTCCAACAACTAGCCATGGCTTGTGAATACGCTGTTGGATATTTTGAAGGCTAACCAAAGTTTTTCACGCTGAAATCCAAAGTTGGAAGCATACACCAAAGACAATTCAAAGCTAACAGTCATGTTCTTCAACTTACATTGTAGATGGATCAATTGTTCATTTTCAGACAGCATTTTCACTTCAAGCAGATAAACATTAAAGAGGCAGATGACGCGTCCATTAAATTGTGAGCTATGACTTGAATAAAGCTCCCGATTAGCACCCAAAAAATACAAACCAGTAAGGGAGGAAGGGTCCTCGATTTTAGTTTCAATGAGATCAACTAATGCTGGCCTTTTTTTCTTCACAACCTCTTTCACCAGGTTCCTTTTATGAGGGTGATTTAACCCTCTAGTGTTCCATACGAGGAGAGACATGCGTGGGGGAATCCCCTGGATGTTTCTACTTTCCTTTTTTCTGAGCTAATCGTCGTCTAGCTTTAGCAATTTGTATTTGAAAATCTGTAGTTTCCAAGTTAGAAATCGTCGTATCAGAGATAGCATTAAGATCTAGTTTAAGTCCAATTACATCATCTTCCTCTTTTCCACTTGAATTCTCAATAAAAGAAGCTTCATGTGCATGGCTTGCTATGCCAATATCGTCATAATCAACTCTAGGCCAACTGTTATTAATTTTCCATTCCGCTGTATCTCTCTACGACATTAGAGGAATTAGATAAGTTACCATTATCCACAGTATGAGCTACTATATCCTCAGTGATTGGATATTGAACCGAAGAGGAAATTCTTGCATCATCAGCCAACAGTTCTTCTTGCCATCTTGTTTTAAATTTTTTGCTCGTAGTTGAATTATTATTAAATCTTAGGTGTATAAAACTTTTTGATTTCAAGTAGTATATAAGATATGCTTTTAACAAGAGTAATGCTTGGAGAAGAATCCAATCAACTTTTTTAGATGGAGAAGTTCTTAGAAGGAAGGATAGAAAGAGAGAGTAGTACCAAGCTTACTTTAAATAAATAAAAAATACAATTTGATTTTTTAAAAAATAAAAAATATTTTTAAAAGTGAGTTTCTTAACATCACGTGACATACACTTAATAAATAAAGAACTAATTCTATTTAAATATTTGTTTACGTAATATCTATTTTAAATATTAAAATTCATTCTACATGGTCAAAAAATTAAATTATAATTCGTATTTTGATAATTTTACAAAGTCAAAAATGCACTTTTTTTCTTGACTTAAGTGAGTTGAACTCGGTTTTCTTTTTAATCATACCAAGTTGTACAAAATTTATTATTAAAACCTAAAAGCATAATTATCTTAAAAAAGAAAAATATATATTGTTCTTAACTCAATTCAACACGTTACAAAATGACTTGTAAAGAAAAAAATAAATTTTACAAAAATCGCGAGTTTATGGGGTAAACAAAAGGGAAAAGGAAATTATTATGAACGATGAAACAAATATGATATTAAGGGTGTGTTTGGTTCACTTGGAGAAATGGTAATAGAATTTATAATGAATATAGTTATGAATAGAAATAGATATAACCATTATAATTATGATGGTTAGTTAGGTCGAAGGAATGATTACCATTACCATTGATAGTGGTTAGTTTGTTAAAAATCTTAAGAAATAAAATTTTGTTAAATTTGTTTTATATCAAATTTTAAATATATTCTAATTAATTATATTTAGTTTATGCACCCCATTTATGATAACATAATATTTAAAATTAAATACATTGCGGTATTTCCTTTTCAATAACTTTTGAAGAAAAAAATACTCCAGCATTTTCTAATATCAACATATCATCAGCCATAAAAATTGCTACAGTAAAAAAGGAACAAAAATCCTATCACATGCATGACACTTTTACACTTCTTTTTTTAGGGTAATGAATTCCATTTCTCTCATAATTGATGGATGTGCAGTAATGCCCTAAGCGCGGATACAGTATTATTGTTCATTGAATGTTAATATACTACTAAGCATCTTTTTTCATTCCTTACCAGCACTTCCTAAATTTCTTCACATTTATGTCTTTGTACTTTTACAATCTAAGTCTCTCTCTCTCTCTCTACTCTTTAAGAAGTGATTAATGTTAGTATGACATTCTCTTACTGTCGATTTTTTGACAGAATGGCGACTTGAAACAATCTAATTGAATCCTGAAGAAGACTAATGGAGGTCTTCTATCTTCCTCTCAATTGAATCTTTGTAACACCATGACCAAGAATTATGCTTTCTAGTTTAAGGCATCCAACATCATTTACAGTTGAGGCGGTTGGGACAAGCGAAGTAGTATAGGTGCCATCAGATAGTAGAGGGAGCGACACAAAAAGGGTTGGCTCGTGCTTGAAACTTAATGGGGAGTCATCAGATGGCAGTGGAGATCAAACATCGAAGAGTGGAGGTAGTGATTGTTGTAGCGATTATAGCGGTGATGAGTGTAGTGAATCGGGGGTTCTATAAACCGGCTTTAATACCTCTTAAAAACTACCCTTTCTTATATTTAAAAAAACATTATCCTTTCTTTCTCACACCACTTGCTACTTTTTGGTAATTTCCCTAACTCTTTGCTTGATATGTGCATATTTCTTGATTTGACTATTGCCAGAGCTACATCTACTACTTGTAGAGATCTGTGAGATGGATTGTATGGGCTTGGAAATAGTACATTAGTAGTGTCATCCACATCATTATAAAAAATAGATTAGTAGTTATAAAAAAAACAAATTTAGTCTTTTCCAAACCAAATAGGGTTCTAGTGCAATAAATCCACAATGCACCATCACACCTTTTGAAAGAACCCTTAGCAACAAGTTCCCTAATGAAATCCCTGGTAAAAAGTAGTTGCAATGGTTTTCAAGAAGCATGAATTATGTTGTGGATTTTTATCCTAACCTGAACAGGCATTATAAATCTCTCTACGATAGAAAAGCTTAAAACCTTGATTAGAAAAAACATACCAATTTCGTGAATCAAATCAAACAAATGGTCAAAGATATCCCCATTTTGCACTTAGTTTATCCTAATGCCTTTAAAATTATAGAAATAGATGCTTCTAATCTAGGATATGGAGGGATCTTCAAACAAAATGTAAATGGTAAAGAACAAATTATTCAATACAAATTAGGACATTAGAATCCCACTCAAAGCAACTATTAAATAACTAAAAAACTAAAATTTGTCCAATTTTTGCATTTCAAAGTGTAAGGTGACTTATTGAATCAAAAATTTTTACTCTATATAAACTCTAAGCCTACAAAAGAAGTTTTATTAAAAGATGTTCAAAATATTGCTTTAAAATATCTTTTTGCCAGACAACAAACAATTTTGAGTATATTTGATTTTGACATTTGATTTATTAAAGGAGAAGCAAAACTTCATCCCTAATTTCCAAACATGACAATTTTTGCAGTTTATATCATGATTCCAACAAGAAAAACCCTTTCAAAGCCTCCACCAAAAGCCTAAAGAGCCAAGTGAGCCAATCTTTTAGCCATGTGAGCCCATCTACTTCAAAGTTTACCGCTTCATAGCCCACAATTAAGTAATCAGTAAAAACTTGGAAAGAGATAACGAAGGAAGAAAAGACATGTCCCTTTCTAAAAAGAAACACAAGGTGAGTCCTCATCAAATATGGTGGATTTTTCTGAGTGATTAAAACATTTTTCAATAACTCTAAAGTTGACCATAGATCTAAGAGATTTACTTGACAGGTGCCTATAAGCAAATTCTTTCAAAAATAGTCGCTAAATATGAAACTAACAAAATCATTTTATATGAACCAAACCCAAAGAAATTTTATCAACAAGCTCTTTAAAAAGATTTATAAATTTCAAAATAGAAATATTTTCAAAGCAACTTTTTTGAAAATAAATATTTTTCAAAATATTTTGACAACTAAAAATGAGCTTTTTGACATGGACCCCTCCAAAATAATAAACAATGTTTTCCCAAAAAAAGACACTATAAGCCTCGTGATTTATCAAAGCCCCAAGAATATCATATGCACATTCTTGAAGAAACAAATTGTGTGAAAATCAAACACCATTATGTTGAACCCGATAAACCAATTCCTACCTCCTCCACTTGCAAAATAAACAAAGTGATTCACCCAATAGAGTGGGGACTTAAACCGTGGAAAAAAATTGATGCCCATTTTTCAACAAATTTTTCAAATTGCCCATTTTGCACCTGCTATGATTACCATCAAGTTTGGTTTAATGCATTCTTAATGAATAATGTGACAAACCACCACTTATGGTTGCTCTTTTTAATACTGAAGCTAAGCACAATTTCTTATTCTGGTTCATCAATTAGTGGAAATAGTATAGGCATATCCCTTAGATATTTCCCCCAAAGATATGTGAAGGATGTTGTACTTTTAAAGCAAAATGCCAAGCTAGAGACTATGAAGACATTGTCTCGCTAATCCTCTTGTTTGTCTCTAAATTTTTCATCCCCTGGGTGCTAATGTGGAAGTACGAGTACAGAGAAGACCAGTAATTGGATATTCCAATACCAATGAGAAGATTTAAAGTGAAATGATGGCATAAGTTTTTGCAACAAAACAAAGTCCATCAAGTGGCTATAGAGTAATGGTTAGCCTAAAATTCTCAAACATTAAAACAAAGTAAACCCAGTTTATTTTTTCAATAAAAACCCAAACACAGGTAGTTGTAAAGATTGAAGATGAATATTTTGAGAAAATGAAGTAATTGCTGAAATCAAGATCATCCATGTCAACTTTAGAAAACAATGAAGGCAATAGTCTAAAACATTAAGAAATTAATTTGATCAATTTATTGTGAACCCAAAAATATTATAAAATGTTGGCTCAAACAATGTAATATAGATGCTATTAATATAAGGGCCTAATTGTAAAAGGAAAGAATTATTTAAATTATTTGACAAAACACAAAGCCTGCATCAAAGAGAAGTTACACATGGCTTTCGCAAATGAGAAACCGACTTAAAATTGTGCAAAGAAAAGAAAAAGACATAAGGAGCCTATATAAATGGCAAGTTCAAAATAAAAGAGGCGAGCTTTCTTCTTCAAGTTCTTCCTCCAAGTTCTTGTTCTTCCAAAGCTTAGAAATAAGCTTGGTCATCTCCCCTTCCTTTTTAAAGCCTTGGCCTAATGCTTAAATGTAACATCCCGTTTCCGTCAAAAGGGTGTGAGATTAATTAGCAAAATTGGGATAGCACGCTCATGCTCATGCATTCCCATAAGGAACACATGCACGTGAATCATTAGTCTTTGCACAGAATAATTAGTGTACATGCATTTATGGCCTTTCCAGATTTAATTG
>JANITX010000210.1:32823869-32837139 GCA_027564395.1 Erythroxylum ulei | reverse complement strand
GTCGGTCGGGTTACAAACTTAACTGAAATTTGTACCGACCGTAACTGAATGACCGCTCTAGCACGCCGCTTCCGCGGGCACGAGCTCGGATATCACCAACAATATCGGGTTCGGGTCTTGCGGGAGCGGGGCGCTACATTAAAACTCCCCAAAGCTAAAAACAAAACCCCAAAGCCAAAATTTTTAGCAAAGCTTTATATTGACACCTATTTGCACTAACACCTAAAGTGAACCTTAAAGCTTTGTATTTGAAACCCTTTTCTTTTCTTTTCTTCTTCAAGAGCCTAAAGCTTCTATAATGCTTTATATATTTTGAACATTTATTTGAAATTTTATTGTGAGCTTATTTTCTTTTTCACTTATTTACTCTTATACATACATAACTTATAGTGGACTAGCTCTGTCGTTTGTCGAGGTTTTATATTTGCTCTAACATTGAATATTTGCTCTTTATATTTGCATGTTGCATCTTATAAAAGTTGGCTCTGCCACTTATCAAGGTGTAATATTGTTTATTTTCTTTATTATTTGCGCTCTTATTCATATTGAATATTATAACATGTAGTGACCGACTCTATTGCATATTATGTTATAATATTAAATATTTGTTTTTATTTATTTTAATCTGCTTCAATATTTTTTCATATTCACTTTATTTACTCATTTTTCTGTTAGATTTTAATGCTTTATTCATGTCATGTTATATTTAGATTTATGAAATCCATTACCATAAATTAAGATAAGAAATAAACATTTCGAAACATCAACATCCTATAATCCTAGAATCTTTAAAGCAGCCCCAAAGTGAGGTAAGAGCCTTATTCCTATTAGAACAATTAGATCTAAACAAAAGCCTAATAGCAAGAGTAAAGCAACAACTGGACATTTACAAAGAGCACTTGATCCTCTTAAGTAGATCTTAAGGATCTACTTATAATCTATCCAATTTGAGCCTTGAGACCTCTTTAAAATGAGCCTTTCTTCAACGTGATCCTTTGATTATTTAAAGTGAGATCCTTTGAAAACTTAAGGTCTTTCCTTAATTATCCTTAGATTCCTTCAAACTTTTCCCTTTATCATCTCTTAATTGATCCTCATGCCACCTGCCATTAGTATCATAGTTATGTGTCTCGAGGAGGGTAAGGATTTAGTATTGAGTTTATAGCTTCTTTTCATTAAGGATAGGTGGTCTTAGCAGTTTGAGCCTTAGAGAGACATTTAAGACTGTTAGGTTAGCCTATTTATAATATAGGGAGTTGATAATCTTAGAAAAATAGATGTTTTTACAAGATCTAAATCGATCTCTAGCGCATCCAACTCTAGTATCGATGATAGGATCATGAATAATGATGAGACAATAATAGAAAACTTTGAAAAGCCTATAGATAGCTAGAAAGTTCCTAAAGTGCAAAAGTATCGAATCTACTAACAATCAAAGTTTAAACTTTCTTAGAAAATTGATTACACCCTTAAAACTAAAGAATGTGATATCCCTTTGTCAAATCCTTTTGAAATCATCCACTTATTGACGTAAAACGCAATGAATAAATACAAAGAAAAAAGTCCCAAACATGTCCACATAGGATTATTACAAGTGGGAGTGAAGCCTCTTGTCAAAGAAGGATTAAACACTTCCATTATTGTGGTTTCGAGAGATATTAGGTTCTATGACTTTCAAGATTCTCTGTTAAGTTCTACATAATCTAATCTTTGCATCGACCCAATATCATTTGATTGCCATCCAAATCTAACAATCTCTCTTAAAGAAAAAAATATCTTAAATGCCTTAGTTTTACAACTTCAAATCCATAATTATAAAATGAACATAGGATCTATCCCTATAAGCTTGATTTTAAAAATCCATTACAAAGCAATGAACACTGCATTGGGGTGCAAAGCCCTAATCCATAGCTTGAAAGGTGAACTCTATTTTTACAAATTAATCTAATAAAGTTCAATATTGTTGTCCTAAAATCCATAAAGTGGAAATACATCAACTTGCACAAGGAATGGATACTTACGGGTGCACCAAATCCAAGTCCACAAGTACCTTTGAGCCCAAACAACATATCAAAGAAGAACAATAATACCCAGATGGTAAGGTTAACTTCTCGTTGAGGAGAAAATATGTAAGCCAAAGATTTAAAGATAGTTTTTCATTGTCAACAATTGACCTAGGAAGAGTCCCTATGATTTCATCTATGATTAATGTCCTTAGTAAAGATTTGCCTAGGTACTCAACATCTAATATCCCGTCTTTAAGCCTTCAAAGCGTAGATGACAACAAAAACATTCCGTAACCCATTTACAAAAATAGCAAAGTACAATCTCTCACAACATCTTAAACTTTCTCTTCAATAATAAAAAATGTGAACAATGATTTAGAAAAAGAATTTAAGGTAAACAAAAAATAATAGCATGATGACTTTTACTCTTTAGAAAACAAAGAAAAGAATATAGTTTTTTTAAGAACTTCTTAGAGCAACGAAAATAAATTCAGGAAATTTTTTATAAGTTTGTGAATAACCATAAAGTGCATATTTTATTTTTTGATTGGTTTGAAATTTATGGCCAGGAAAACAACATAGAATACCCCTTTAGAGCCATCAACAACAATACCAAAAAAAAAGGTGTGGGAACTTGTAACATGAGATAAATTATAGTAAAAAGATCCTCCTTTTAAGAACGTAAAAATGTGAACCCTAAAGATATCAAAGCATTATGTGTCAAAATAATTATACAAACACTTATTTGCATTCTCTAAGAGGACTCCTACTTGGAATAGAGAAAAGCCTACAAAATCCTATAGTGATAACCAAAGTAGAGTCAGTCAAACCCCCCATTTTAAAGCCTTATGATAGGTCTAATGACAATTTGAGCCAATTCAAGAAAAAAAATATGAAGAATCCCTTAACACCATCTAAAGCCAGTTTAATAGGATTAATGAAAGCATAGTTTTTCAATTCTCCAAAATCCTCAACATCTTAAACTTTGAACATCGATCAAACAAGGAATAAAACTAGTAGCTCTTAGGAAGTGAATATGATTGAGCAACAGAGCAACTTTGTGTCTCAAAGCATTTAACCTCCTTCTCCAATAGGGAACAAAACTCCATTGGTAATATAAACTTCATTAGTCAAAGCCCATTGCCCCTGATATAGAAATTAATCAAAAACCTAACTTTTTGCAACATATTAGGTATAATGCTTTCTTTCTTTTTTCCCTATGAATGGAATATCAGTGGAATGTCTTAATGCAACATTTTGAATGTGCTTCCACAAATGACAATGTTAGCCAATACTTATAGAACCTAATTAGGATCTAACCATGCAATAATTGAGCTCTTAATTTTTGGATTTTTTGTACAATTGAAAGGTTGGTGAGATTACCACCTAAATGAATCCCAAATATTAGTTATTCTTAAAGTGTACTTTAACAACAAAAACATCAACAATCCCTGTGAATAAGACTCCCTACTTTGTGAAGCTTAAAAGAGGGACATCAATTATATGCAACCTTTCCTTTGTATTTTACAAAAGTTTTTTTCTTCTGTGACTAGTTATCTTACGGCTTGCCCTCATCAAGTATACTTTAAACAACAAATATAATTAGATTTTTAAAAATAAAAATGCTTTTAAAAATGAGTTTCTTTTTTTTGACGAAAAAAATGAGTTTCTTAATATGACGTGACATACACTTAATAAAAAATAAATCTATTTAAAATTTGTTTACTTCATATCTATTTTAAAGATTTTATAAATATTGAAATTCATTCTAAATTGTCAAAATATTAAATTACAATTCGTATTTTGATAAAATTTGGAAAGTAAAAAATGCACTTTTCTCCGTGACTTAAATGAGTTGAACTGTGTTTTCTTTTTAATCGTTCACAATAAGATGTGTAAAATTTGTAATTGATACTTAAAAGCATCGTAATCTTAAAAAAGAAAAATGCATATCGTTCTCAATTCATGTCAACATGTTACAAAAGGGGAAAGAATAAATTCACGAAAATCCTCCCGTCGACAGCTACACAAGTATAATATTGCATTTCTACACATTTCTGTCTCTGTACTGGTACAGACCAGGTCTCTCTCTCTCTCAATAGTCTTTTAGAAGCGATTAATGTTAGTATGACATCATGTTACCGCCGATTATCCGCCGGACTGGCGACGTCAAACAGTCCAATTGAATCCCGGAGAAGACCAGTGGAGCTCTTGTATCTTCCTCCCAATCGAAACTCTGCAACACCACGACCAAGAATTATGCTTTGTTGTTCGAGGCATCCAGCATCGTTTACAGTTGAGGCGGTTCGGCCTAGCGAAGTAGTATGGGAGCCATCGGACGACAAAGGGAACGAAACGGAAAAGGTAGGGCCGTGCTCCTACTCAGTGAGGAGTCATCAGACGGCAGCGGAGATCAAAGATCGGAGAGTGGAGGTAGGGATTGCTGCGGCGATGACAGTGGTGTTGGGTGTAGGGAATCGGGTGTTCTATAAACTGGCTTTAGTACCTCTCAAACACTACCCTTTCTTTCTCGCGCAGCTAGCTACTTTCGGGTAATTTCCCTAACTCTTTGCTTGATATGTGTGTATTTCTTGATGTGCCTGTTGCCAGAGCTATATCTACTGCTTCCAGAGATCCATGAGATGGATAGTGTCGGCTTGGAAACAGTACAATGTTGTCCTGGCGTTGGTATTTATTAAAACTTGCTTAGGATTATGTGAAACCAATAAATTACATGTCTGGTATTTATATGTTATTGTTCTGATAATTTAGTTGTACAATAACAAACAACAGACTGGTCTGGTTTTTGGAGATAGTTTTTGGTCATGTGAATTTAGGGTTCTGGTTGGCTCCGAAATATGGTCGCTGAAGCGCTTTCCATAGCCCGGAGGCAATTCATGTCTAATTGTGCATTATACCATATCTCATTGTGACACAATGCATTGCACTCTAAAAGTATAATAGTATAGACCCACATTTATATCATATTTCTATTTCAAAACATCTCCTATGCTCGTATAATGCACAATCATTATACGAGCTTTGCGTTATACAAGGATTAGAGAGAGCGCACTAGTTCTGCAGTTATGAGGAGCATTATATGTATAATGAAATGCTGGTGGACCTGGCTCTAATGCCTCAACTTTTTGGCTAACAGCCTTTTTTCTAAGGATTCTTTTTTTCTTCCGGTAGCCAACTTTTTTACAAAAGCTATTTCATTTCTAATAATGATTATAATATTTAGGATTTTTGTATTTAACTTATTAATTTTAAGAAAATAACATTGTTTTATGTTTAAAAATTTAAAACTATTTATTCCTAACTGTTAATAAAATATTTCAAAATATAAAGAAAATATTTTCTAAAAAAATAAATTTATTTATGTGGGACATGTATTGCGAGTTATTAAAATAAAAATATGATATGAATGTGGCTCCGTACTATTATACTTTTTAGAGTATAATGCATTGTGGAAAGTGATGTAATGAGATATGGAGTTATTTTCTTAAAATTAATTAGTTAAATACAACAATCTTAAATATAAATATTATAATTATTATTGGAAATGAAATGATTTTTGTCAAAAAGTTAATTATTGAAAAAAAGATTTCTTAGTCAAAAAGTTGAGAAATTCGTCAATATTTTATTATCTATATAATGCTCCTTATAGGTGCAATATTAGAACACTCTCACCGCTCACATAATGCAAAGCTTGTATAATGGGTGTGCATTATACGAGCGTCGGACATGCTCTCATTATGGAAAACCTTCCCATAGTTCCCTTTCTTTATTCATTGACGTATGGCGACGAGCCGTTTATCAGATTGGGTTCGCCCCCAATTTTTCTTGCTTAGAGATTAGCCAGTTCACTATTGAATCCTTAATGGACAAGTCATCGTCATTTGAATCTGGTTCATCGTTGATACTTGTGTCTGTATTAGGCTTTTGTTTTGTTGCAGTTAATGTGGGAGGCGATGATTTGTTACCTAACTTTTAAACATCCTCTTCGTCAAATAAGATAGAATGATTGAGCCGGCTTTGCTTTATTTATTTATAAATCTTGGGAAAAAGGATTCATGTCCAAATAATGAAATATGATTTGATTTAAAAAATTAAAAAAATGATCAAGTTGGAAAAAGAAAGGCGGTTGGTGGTGGGTCCAAGTTGAACAAAAGCCTTTAGAAGTGGAGTCCAGCATGTCTAAGTATCGCCATTCGCCACATAATATGCTTTAGCCTTTAGTTGAACACTACCTCTTTGCTTGGGATACTTTGCACACTTTCTGTCGCCGACTTGACCTTTTGCATTTGTGGTCCCTTTTACACTTCACATCATATTTCATCAAATCACCAAACTCACCTTCGCTTCTCCTCAAATGACTCTCACGCCCCAATCGGCTAGGAATGCCTGTTTATTTTATTTACACAGCTAAAACAATTGCCAATGCCTCTTTATTTCCCAAGACTTCAAAATTGTAATAGATGCTGAAGGGACGATATATATATATTTTAATAGATTTTGCATACACATTTACGCTTGTTCATGTACCCAGAAATGTATTTTTGTAAAAAAAAAATTCACCTCCATTATTGGGACGTGCTCAAAAGTTAAAATATAAATTTCATGTCGTCTTTCTCCAGATACCTTCTTGTATATTTTACTGTTTTGCATGTGCGGTACCGTGTTGGCATTGTTACGGATGAGATGCTTGCTATGCCCAAGGCTCCATTTCTTCTTGTTGGACTCCTGGAGGCTCTCGCTGCAGCAACTGGAATGGCAGCTGCAGGTGATATATGCCTCATTGATTTCTATCTCTTTTCCATACTTTCTGATTTCCAGGCCATTCATATGTTATACTATCATCAAAATACTTTTTTGTCAATTTTTTGGTTGGATGGAGAAGACAATAAGTAAACATGGTCCTAATAGATTTCTAATTTACTATAATAATATCAAAGTAGATTTCTAATGTACTATAATAATGGTCCAACGAGGTTGTTTGTTGGAGTTTGTGGTTTGAATTTTTTTCCTCTGAAATTATTTCACTATAATTTGGAGGATTATCCTTATTTAAGCTTACTTTGAGCAGTAAAATCAAGATAATCCATCAAAGATATAGCCTAATGGCCATGGAACTCATCTACCAAGGTTCAAAAGGTTGAAAGTTGTTTAGTAAAAGGCGACAGAATAGTTTGCTCTTGGCTCCAAAAAAAAAAAGAAAGAGAGCGAGGGAGAGAAAGAGAGAAATGGTTGAACGTTGAGATGAACTCTTAGCTTCCAATTTATAATCTTACAAGTTACGAATAATTTACTTCCAGATTTTAACATTATTATGTTACATCTATACTTATGAGTTTGTCATTCACAAGAAGTTTGTCAACATCTTACACATTTTGTTTGGGTTTCTACCTTCAATCAGCTATTCTTTCTGGGGCATCAATTCCAATTCTTTCTCAGGTAAGGGTCACTCTGATCAGTTATTTTCAGCTTTGTTCTGGAACCACTACAAACACTAGATAATCCTAGAAAAGATGGTCTAAACTGAGAAGAATGTCTACTAGCAACTGAGGAATTGAACGAGATCATTTATTTCTGAAGACTTGTATGGATCATTAGCACTATTTACATATCAGATAATAATGTGGACAAAATAGATAAAAGTTGAGAGCTTTAATTGAGCATCATTTTCTTAGTTTCTGACTGCACGTTTAAGAGCATGCCCAAGGTGGATGTCTGAAGAATTTTGGAACATATGGCTTTTGTGTAAAAAAGCAATCCTGGGGTAACATGGCCGTTGGCATGTGAACATTTCCAGACATTTTTTTCTGGAAATGGAAATTAGCAATTTAGATGGTTCATTTTGCCTATTCTTGTTGCAGACCTTTCTCGTATGGCAGCTTCTCCTATCAACTATTTTTCTTGGGAGGAGATATAGATTCAATCAGTTACTTGGATGCTTACTTGTTGCAGTTGGTGTAGTCATAACTGTAGCAAGGTAAAACTTGCACGATCATCTTCGAGCACAACTCAAGCATGGTATTAATGCTAGACATCTCCAGTTTTGGTGGATACTTGTAATTTTCCTTATCAATCTAGACGTGTAATTTTGTTGGATGATTTTTGTGGCTGTACTTCTGAATATTTGTTGTCTAAGAGCAGAAAATTTTGATAGATTCAAGCCATTTCCCATCCAGACTTCGCTTACAGTTATTAGTAAACTAAAAACTTTAGTTAGTTATCCTTTCCTCATATAACATCGTGAGATGCATCTCACCATGAGAACCTACTTGTTTTTGTGCAGTGGATCTAGTTCTGGTCATTCATTGAAGGAAGCTGGCATATTTTGGAGTCTTTTGATGATATTTTCTTTTTTCTTGCAAGCTGCTGATACAGTGCTTAAGGTTAGTAATCTCTACAAATTTTTCCCATGATTTGTTGAGCTTAATGTATAGGTTCTGTATTGATGGATTAAGTTGTTTTCAGGAAATTATATTCCTAGAGGCTGGCCAACAGTTAAAGGTATATTATTCTGGACCTATGATATATTACCATAAAGGATCTAAGAATTCTTTTATAGCCGCAGAAAAATGGCATTTCGCTGCACTTGCTATATTCTTAAATAGATATAGTCTTTCAGTTTTTATAATGACCCCAGAAATATAAAATAGAAAAAGGATTGTTGTGACCTATAGTTTGGAAGCTCCCAAATAAAATGTTCTTGTTTGTCTGATGATAAAGGTGAACTTCACCAACTTTAGTTTGCTTGTTGTTTGCTTCTTATGGAATTTATGCTTGAGAGGAATTTTGATGTGGTAATGATCCTTATACCACAGGGTGGTTCAGTAGATCTGTTTGTTGTAAACTCCTACGGATCTGCTTTCCAAGTAGGTATACTTCGGTGCAATCACAAAAATTTGGAATCTTAGCATGTAAATCTTGTGTTATTATTCCAGAAAGAATGAAATGCTAACTTTGTTGCTTGTTTTCTTTGTCAAGGCACTGTTTGTATGCCTTCTCATACCTTTTATGTCAAAGTTATGGGGTATACCGTTTAGTCAACTTCCAAACTATCTTAGAGATGGTGCAGTGTGCTTTCTTAATATCGGTAGTTTATCAAGTGGTAAGTTGAGACTAATACTTCTTTCTCTTCTCAGAATTTTTCGGTTTTTTTTTAGTGTCTGTTTGAAAAGGCTGCAATAAGTACTTAATGTTGTTAATATCTATATTCCTTAAGTTCTTGAATTACACGTGAAGCTGTCCGTCCGTATGGTGGGAAGTCTTGACATGGGGAAGTTTGTCAGTTTGGCTATTGCTGCTAAAAGCGACAATTATCTTACCTTTTACCCTATATTTTGGCTGTGATAGGATGTGATGGTGCTCCGCTTCTACCGTTGCTGTTCATAATCATTAACATGGGTTTTAACATATCATTGCTGCATCTCTTAAAGATCTCCTCGGCTGTTGTGTCTTCCCTTGCTTCCACTTTTTCAGGTATGTCCTGCTTCGTCTTGAAATGTAGACTGGCGAATAGGTAAGCAACTGCCAATTTTATACGTAAAAATTTAAGCAAGACACCGAGCAAAATGATTGAACACGGGTTCCCTATGGTTTAGATATCTTTTTTGACAAATTACAAAAATATGATGCATTAGAGATACGCATCCTTTCATTTTAACTGTGTTTCACCCAGGTTAGACATTTATTGGAATAAGCAAATGAGCTCGAAGTTCATAAGCATTCATATCGTTTGTGAGTGAGAACTAAGAATAGTCTGTTTCTGGGCTTCAATTGACAGTGCCATTATCTGTGTACGTCTTCACTTTACCTTTACCGTATCTTGGAGTTGCGTCATCTCTGCCAACTGGGTTCGTTGGAGGAGCAATCATATTGATTTTGGGCCTGCTTGTGTACGCATGGACACCTTGTTCAAGCCCATCTAGTACCCCCTCTTCAAATTGATGGTGGATCACATTTTTCTCAACCATTTTCAACCTCAGAAAATGAGTAGAGCTGGCTTTTGGCTTATGGTCAATAAAAAAAGAAAAGGATACTGTAGTTGTGCAAATGTTCTAATCTCTGTGTTGTGCTGGATGGCAATTCAGGAAATGCGTAATTCTTGATTATTATAAGAAGGAAAAACAGATAATGAATATGAATATGCTGTGGAAAGAGAAGAAAAAAAGTATTGACTATGCCTTGGGAAGCGGTATGGCCAGTAAAGTTTGATGCAATTTCAGTTGTTATAAATGCTATCCACGTATGGAAAAAGATTCATTTTCCGTACGTCGGCATGTTGATTTGGTTTAATCTCTTCTAATTCTTTCACAATAAGGAATTTTCAAATCAAACTATTCAACTTTTAAATTCAAGCTACATAAGTTAAGTGCCATTTTAATACAATAAATTTTAGGGTCCATTTGGTTACACTTTCATTTTTTATTGTGAGTTTTGTTTTTGATTTCATGTTTGTTGCTTTTTATTTTTATTGAATTTCATTGAGACATTTAGTTTCTCTATTGCTCTTACATGTCCAATTTTGTTGCTCCCATAATATGTTTAATTATCTATTGCTATTACAACAGGTTTGATATGTGCTAATTATGTATTTTAGCATGATTTTGAGAGTATTTTTCTTTTTTAAAAAGGATTTAGTATTTAATTTGGTTTATAATTCATTTTTAGTTCTTGTGTTAGATCTCCAATAAAGAAGGAACAAATTCGAGCCAATTGAAATCAATCTGAAGCAATCTTGACACGATTTTAGAGGAAGAATTTGGAACACATCTCCAACATGGATTCATGTCCAATCCCCACTCGTTGCTAAGTTACATGGGGACAACGTGGATTTGTATTGGAGATTAATATTGACTATAATTTTTACAAAGTTTGAGGTTAAATAACATGGGTTCAATATAGGTTCAAGTTGGACCTATGTTGGAGGTAATTTTTTTAAATTTCTAAGGTATTTTGATATAAAAAGATTAGGGGGACTGTTATGATAATATCAAATAAAACAAACCTAAATTTGAGCAATTATAGATAAGAAAGGAGCAACTTTGGAGAGAATGAAGAGATTCCTATCGAGATTTAAGTGAAGAACTTTAAGATTTCAAGATTCGTGAGAATTAATTCTTTTATTTTGTATTTTTTTTTACTCTTTTTGGTATTTTTTATTTTAATATGAACTAAATTGGGATGGATCTAGATGAGACGAATATTTGAACTATATGTTTAGATTGATTCTTTGATATAATCAAAGACCCAAGTTTTTTATATAAATTATTCGCAATTATTTCTTGTGATGGATTGAAATTTGCCACTGATTTGATTTAATTTCAAATTTCATATATAGAAATTAAGGAATCATATATATGAATGGAACTTGTAATGAATAATAATAGTTGCACGAAATCCTATAAATAAAACCACAAAAATCTTCTAGGTTAGAATTAACTCTAATAAATTAACTTATAGAATATGTTAATGCATTCTTAAAGGGTTTGATTAGAAAGAGATTTCAATTAACCAACTTAAGAGTAAAAGTTGTATTTCTTGAGAACAAATATGGTTATATTATTAAAATTTCTATTAGTCCAAGAAATTGGTGTTAACAATTGAATCAAGTCCAAAAAATTGATGTTAGTAATAAAATCAAGATAAATTTAAACATAGAAAGGTTCTTAGGAGATTCTAATATGGATCTTGATTACTATTTAAATGTTATTTTCTTTAGCTTATTATTTTAAATTATCAATTTTAGTTTAGTTAATTATTTTTTAAGTCAATTATTCATTTCACTAAGTTAGATAATAAAAAGATAATTATTACTAGTACTTGTACTTATATTTAATAGACTATACCATAAGAATGATAGTTGTACTTGTCTAGTTGATCTTTAGTATTGCACGAATCATTAACTTATACATCAAGTTTTTGGTATTGTTATCAGGTATTAGGATTTTAGGAACACTTTATTTTTATTAAACTAATAAAAAATTCTTATTTATTTATTTTATTTTAGAACTTTCTTTCTTCATTTTGTATTTGATTGTTGAATTTTAGGATTTTGGTACTTTGATTTATGACTAAAAGTTATCGTAGAGTATCACTTGATCTAAATCTAAAAATCAAAAGGACTTTACTGTGGAACTTAAAGGAGAGAAACCTAAGAAGTTGAAGATAATTAGAAGCTTTAAGTCTACAACTGCCAAATATAATGGCAGGATAAGGAGGACAATATCCTATAAGAGATTATACTAGACCATCACTTATGAGGACATAATCTGGCATTACTAGCCTATAATAGAGGCCAATAATTTTGAGATCAGGCCTAACGTAATTTAGATGTTTCAAAAACTTACACAATTTAAATGCTTATACTGTATGAGGATCTATATATGAAGGAGGAGTTAGAGTATAATATCTAACACGATAGTGTATGAGATCCATAACTGTGCATAAAGCAACAACAAGTTGGTGGAATGCATGATCGTGATAGAAAGCTAGAGTAAGACTATGCATGATCGTGTAAAGAACCTTTTTAGGTCGCAAGTTTTTTTATATACTTTTGACTATTTAGGGATATTTTCTAACAAAAAATATGGATAAACCTTAGAAGAAAACCTAGAAAGATTAATAGTATAAAAAGGAAGTGAAAAACACCAAAAGGCGGCTGCAGAATACAAAAAGAGGAGATAAATCACTGATTCGAAGTCCTTGTGGATAAAATGGATACATGAGTACTATCGAAAACATACTAACACTTGGCAAGTAGATTTTCTAAAAAAGGCTTTTGGTTACTCAGTCAAATGATGAAATTTCGGAATAACATCTATCTTTGCATCAGTCATAAAATTGGAAACAATGAGAGGACTTGGATTTGGTTTGACAATTGGCTTGATATCAGTCCTCTAGTGTATTCGGTGGCTTTTCAACACCTTATAAATCGAATGCCATTACATCTTAAAGCTTTGACACTAATCGTGGAAGGGCATTAGCATGGAAACTTCAGGGGTTTTAATTCCCTGATTGATCACCTTCCTTCATTAGTAGAAACTCAAACTGATGATTCTATTTCTTAGATTCTAAATTCTAATGGTCAGTTCACTAATGCTTTCTATCATCACTTGTTCTACTCCCACTCCACGTTAGTCCCTCGGTACAATCTCTTATGGAAAAACAAGCTTTGTGATACAAATGGCGTTCCAAATACACCAGATGCTACGGGAAGAAATCTAGAAGATGAAGCTAAAGTGCAAGGAGAT
>JANITX010000210.1:32807499-32823769 GCA_027564395.1 Erythroxylum ulei | reverse complement strand
TGCACATAAATTTGGAGTCGCTCCTTCAGACGCTTTGCTCGGGACCTTGTGACCGGACCGACAAAACTTTCCATACTAGGAAAACCTTCCATATTGGCACTTGGATGATCTGGTTTTTCTTGAACAGCCTCAATATGATTTCCCATGGCATCTCCTTGCACTTTAGCTTCATCTTCTAGATTTCTTCCCGTAGCATCTGGTGTATTTGGAACGCCATTTGTATCACTTTGCCTCAAGGGATCTTTTATTACTTGACTTACTATAAAAAAACTGCCTTAAAACTGGTTTATAGGCGGGATAGCAAAGATGTATTATGCTTATTCTATAATAGGCTGGACAAGGACCGAGACCACTTGTTCTTTCAGTGCTGCTTCTCTACAACTATTTGAAGTCATTTGTTACATCTGCTACTAGCTACTAACATTTATTATAGATGGGATCAGGTGCTAAGTTGGGCTATAGCAAACTCTCGGTATGGAAGCACCAACTTCATTCTTATAAATGTAGTTTTCACCATTTCTATTTATAACATTTCAAGAGAAGCAGAAGAAGATTTTCTGATATGAAATTGGAGCAATACCAATTGACTGATCGAATAGTAAATCAAATTAGAGCATGATTGTTGGCTCATAAAGCATAGTGCAATTTTTTTGCAGAGATGAAGAATAGATGGAATGTCTAATGTTTTCGTTTTTGTTATCAGTTGTCCTATGTTAATTTAGCTACTTTTGTCTTTTTTTGTCATAGTGTATATTTATTTGTAGGCATAAAGCTATGAACTCATTGCAATGTAGATATAGTTTTATCTATACACAATTCATTAAAAAAAACAAAAGAGGAGATGAAAAGAACAAATCTGAAAAAGCTACAGTTTCCATTTTAAGGTAAAGAAGAGAAGACATTGAGATTCAATTCTCTACTCTTTTCTTTTATTTCCTTATCGTTGCTTAATGTTAGTGATGAATCAATTGTCATATAGAGTTACATCTATAAATTACTAAATTCCTTTTAGTAATTACTCTTGATTTATTTGTTTACTTTAATGATTTAATAAAATATGCTTGTGATGTTAATTGATTTATATTCAATTTTAATTAAGAGATTAGATTAGATTATTTATGTTGCATTGCAAAATGAGAGCTGTTACTCAATAGACCTATAAACATTAAATTAATAGGCATTGAAGAGAGATCTTAATGGTTTGTTAGTCATCCATAGGATTGCTTCAAATCCAATTGCATAGTTAGGAAGAGTTTTGATAGATTGAGAGGTCACAATTCAATTTGTATTTATTTTAAATAGGATTACTTGACTAGATCTTGATAGAGGCTAATCATATTGATAGAGGCTAATCATAATTATTGGATATCTAGGGTCAAGTAGTATTAAATCAAGAAGGTGAAGTGAAAATAAAGAAAGAAGTAATTCCTGGTTTTCATCATTGATTAATTAACCAATTCATTGCTGCTTTTTTTAGTCAATTCTTTATTTTAGTTTAAATTTTAATAATTTATCTTATTATTTACCTTAAACAAAGTTTACAAGAAATGTTAGGTGACTACTACAGTCCTCGTGGGATGATACTTTTTTTTTATTGATAGGATCTATATACTTGCAGTGAAGAAAGTTTTTAATTTAACTACAATCTGCTATATACTTGTAATTCAAGTTACCTTTATTTAAGCATTCTAACAATTTTCTTATGTGTATGTAGGTGAATGAACACGAGATCTACAAGGAGTTCAATCAAACTAATAGGCACACAAGTTTTCAACATCACTAGGTAAGAGAGGGGAATTGAAAAATGAGACATTAAGTAGTAATAGAGGGAATAATGGTGGAGGAAAGGAATCAAAGAGCACAACAAAGAATCCTTATAGACTTCATGAGGCCAAGGTTCAATGCTAACCAATAAGGAATAACGAGACCACCAATGTAGACCAACATTTTTGAAATTAAACCAGCGCTACTAAATATACTACGAACTAATGTCCAATTTTATGGAATGACTAATGAGGATTATAATGTTCATTTAGCCAATTTTTTTGAGATTTTTGACACATTCCAATACAATGGGTTGTTAGAAGATGGTGTTAAAATAAGGCTCTTTCCGTTCACATTCAAAGATCAAGCCAAGACATGGTTAAATTCTGATTGGCTCTAAACTTAAGGCCAATATTTTAATTAACCACAAGTACACGACGTAGTTGTAGCTAGCACAGGTAAGTATGTGTTGATCCCACGAAGACAATGATTACTAGTAATTAATTTTCTTCTATTATTTAGCCTACGAATTGGATTCTAGTTTTTAATTAAAAATAATACTTAAACAACTAAAATAAAGTAGGAAACAATAATGAACACAAAAATAATGAAAATTACTTAGAAAACAATCAATATCAAGAATTAGTGTTTAGGTAATGAATCCCCCTAAAACCATTAAAAAAATTAACCTTTTATAATTCAAATGTTTTATTGACTATTGGATAATGGAAATTCCTATCTTATGTTAATAACTCTCTCGAGACTATTAACAACTAATCCATAGGTTTATTAATCAAAATTATTCATATTAAATTTTTTAGGATTAGTTTCTTGATTTATGAATTCCGTTGTTAGGTTTACGTCTAATCTAGAGGATTTTTGTTGACCTATCTCTAGGTTTGCAATCAAATCCTTTCAATTATGGTAGATATATTCATACACAGGATTTCTTAATCTCTATGCTATGAAATCAAATTATATACTAATATTCTAAATATATTAGAACGTATATAAAAATCATAATTGAATCATAATAGATCAATCAAAACAATTGCATTAAATAAAAGAATTAAAACACATTGTAGCACAAACTAGCATTCATCACACCTAGACACTAAAAAGTGTTTATTTACACATGATAGAAATGAAATCAAAGATAAGTTGGAAGAAAAATGAATAAAAATCACTCCGTTCTTTTCTATCAAATGTTTTTGCAAGTTTTGATGTTGCAATCTATTAGATCTTTTGATGATTTCTTCATGTTCTCCACATCTCTGGATCAATATCGCCTTTTCTAAATGTTCTTCACGTCTGAAATCGGATCAAAAAATCTAATCCTCTCAATTAGCCTTCGTTCACATTTTTTATAGTAAATTTTATTTAGGAGATACATAATCTAATACATGGGCGTGTACTAGACTGTTTATAGTCCAAAACCTCTAGAATTTGAGATTTTACACGAGTTTTGAGACTTACAAGGGCATAAAAATAGTTGTGTATAAAAGGGATTAAAGTTGTGAGAGAGATGTGAGAGAGAGCGATTTCTGAGCCTCCGACTCTGGTGACCTTTAGCCTCCACCCTGCCTCTCCATGGCTTCGTGTTCCCCTCCCTCGTCTGAACCTCGTTCTCCTCTTAAAAATTCTTCTTCTCCGCCTATGACACCTCCGCCCCCTTCTCCTTTTTGCTATCAGAATCTTAACCCTAATCTGTTGTCTTCTCCGTTATCGGCCCTTCCTCTTGTTAATCTAGCCTCGTCCCTCCTCCGACCCCTTTCCCCTCCTTTGCCTCCCCAACTTGACCTAGCTCCCGACCTTAAACCCTCCTTGCCCCTTACGGAGCAACCACTAGGGAATCTCCGCACCTGGAAAGTAGTGGTCTCTGATGGACTCGAGGCTTCCTCCTAGGCCTCCTCCTTGTCTTACTTTCCTCCGGAGCTGAAGGACAACTGGCTTGTGGTGACCCCTCCTCCAGATTTGGCAAAGCATAGAACGACCAAATTCAAAACCGCTCTCATTGGTTTCTTCCTTGGAAAGCATCTGGCTTTTCTGTTGGTTCAACGAGCTTTATCTAGATCTTGGGTTGCGTAGGGTCTTAAGGAAATCTTAATCACCAGCGCCAACAACTTCCTCTTCAAATTTGACTATGAGGATGGAATGAAAGAGGTCCTGGAGAAAGGACCATGGCATATCCAAGGTAAACCTCTGTTTCTTAAGAAATGGTGTTTGAATGGTGGGGAGCAGGAGGTCGTTAGATTAGCACCTGTCTGGACACGGTTCTATAATGTCCCAGTCAAATACTGGACCACTGAGGGTATTGGGAGAATCGCTAGTGCAGTCGGCATTCCATTACTCATGGATACCCCCACCGCTAAGATGACTAGAATTGTGTATGCCAAAGTGTGTGTCGATTTAGACTTACAAAAGAATTGGCTAAATTCCTTTCTGTTGGCAACTTATTCTGAAGATGGGCAGTTATCTTACAAAACCATCTACACTGAGTATGAATGGAGACTGGATTCTCAAGTACCTAAGCAGACATGGGCACCAACTGGGAGGACCTTTGAAACAAGTCTGCTGTCAGAATTGATAGAGAAGACCACTGCCAATTCCCATATCCAACAGCAGGAACCCTCCCTACCTATAGTTGAGGTACAGAACTTTTCTCGTGAAATGCCCCAAATCAACCCGTCTGCTTCTCTGGCAATTCAACAGTCAGACCATGAGAGTCAGAAGATCAACAATGGTGATCAGGAAGTTAAAACCTCCATCTCCGACAAAGAGGAATGCCAACTGGAAACAGCTTCCTAGGGAGTCCTTGACGATCCAAGCCTTGATACCTCTAACCAGGATAGTAGTTCTCCTCCCTCTCCTTATTCTGAAATGGTTCCTAGTAGCTCCGATGCCAAGGGAGGGGCAGAAGGGGATTGTCCTCGAACAACTAGGAAAACCAGAAGGAAACATAAGTAGGAGTATGGTTTGGTTTGCTTTTGTCTTATGGATTTAGTTTTCTGGAATGTTAGAGGGATTAATAGCCTAAATAAACATTTAGCTGTCAAGGCTTGTCTTAAGAGTCTTGCTCCTGCTTTTGTGTGCATGGTTGAAACTAGAATAAGATCCCCGTGTCTCCTGCACAATATTTGTTCCTCGATGTTCCATAGCTGGCACTACTCTTCCAACATTGATCATGCCTCTAATGCTCGGTTAGTTATTGCTTGGAATGGAGATAGTCTCTCATGCTCTAGGTTAATCTCTACCGACCAAATGATTCACCTAGAGGTTACTCCCATTCATAGCTCTTCCCCCTTCCTAGTCACTTGTGTGTATGGGTCCAATAATCTCAACCATAGAAAGCAACTCTGGTCTGCCTTGAATCATCTCTCCACCACAGTTGGGAACCATCCTTGGCTTATTGCTAGTGACTTTAATGCGATTCTGAACTCTTATGAGGCAGAACCATTAAGTTCCCTAGCCTTGCAAGGCATGAGAGACTTTAGGCAGTGTGTAGAAGACTGTTCTGTTTTTGATCTTAATACTACTGGCCCTATTTTTACTTGGAATAATAAACAGAGTGGAGATCTCCTTGTAGCAAGAAAAATGGATAGAACTCTTATCAATTCTGAGTGGTCCTCTCAGTTTCCCAAATCTTATAGTGTAACTCTTAATCCAAATGTCTCGGATCACTCTCCTGTAGTGGTTAAGGCCTTTCTCTGTCCGCAGAGGAGAAGTCCCCCATTTAGGTTTTCCAACTTTCTAGCCTCCCATCCTCACTTCCTTCAGATCATTGAAGACGACTGGTCTAATCAGGTCAGAGGCACTCCTATGTTTCAGGTAGTGACTAAGCTGAAACTTATCAAAAAAGCCCTCAAATCCCTTAACTCGAGTCAAATAGGAGATGTTAATATTCGTGTGGAGAATTGTCAGGCTAATCTCAACTGTCTCCAAGATCAGCTTAAACTTGAACCCCATTCTGCCCTTTTAAAAGCCAGTGAGACTGAAGCTATTCAAGATCTACTTAGAGCGCTTCGAGACCAGGAATCTTTTTTCCAACAAGCTTTCCGTATTAAATGGCTTAAAGAAGGAGATAGAAACACAAGATTTTTTCATCAATCCCTCATTACTCTCAGAAATAGGAATTCTATTCACTCCTTACATTTGGCCAATGGTACTAGACTTGTCGGTTTCCAAGGGATTCAAGATCAGTTTTTGAATCATTTTTTCCTTCTTCTCAAGAGTTTGTGGCCTCCCTCTTTCCACTCCCTCTCCCTGATAGCCTTACTAGCCTCTTATAGCTGATGTGTCTGATCAAGAGATAAGTGATGTCTTCCATTCCTTCAATCCGAACAAGGCCCCTGGCCCCGATGGTTTTAATGGGCATTTTTTCAGACAATCTTGGCAACTTATTGGTCAGGAAGTCACTAAGGTTATTAAGAACTTATTTGAGCATGGGAAACTTCTTAAGGAGCTTAACTTTACCTTAATCTCCCTCATTCCTAAGACAGCTCAACCAACCACTGTGCAAGATTACAGACCCATCTCTTGTTGTAATTTTCTGTATAAGGTCATTGCTAAGCTCATAGCCAATAGACTCCGATCTGTTCTTCCCCACATTGTTAGCCACAACCAATGCGCTTTTGTTCCAAATCGTCGCATAGGTGATAATGTTTTGTTGGCACAGGAAATTCTTAGAAATTATCACCTCTCTAATAGTCATAAGCGTTGTGCTTTCAAAATAGACCTTCCTAAAGCTTATGACACTGTTTATTGGGAGTTTCTCATTATTGTTCTAGAAGCAGTAAGTCTTCCAAGGCAATTCATTGCTTGGATTAAAGAATGTATTTCGACCCCGTCTTACTCTATCCTCATTAATGGTAACCCCTCCAAGTTCTTTAGAGGTCAGTCGGGTCTGAGACAAGGTGATCCCTTATCCCCATTTCTTTTCATTTTAAGTATGGAAGTCCTTTCTAGAGGGTTGAACAAGGCTCTAGATGGAAATCCCTCATACCAATACCATTGGAGATGTAACTCTCTTAAACTAAATCATCTTCTGTTTGTTGACGATCTTATGCTTTTTTGTCATGCTGATTTGGATTCAGTGACTTCTCTGCTAGACTGTCTTAGGACCTTCTCTCAATTGTTTGGTTTGAAACTGAATCCTAACAAAAGCCATTTTTTCTTATCCCTTAAGTCGTTTCCCCTGACTCCTCAAATTGAACTAGTGTCTGGTCTTAAGCGAGGTAATCTCCCTATTAAATATTTGGGCGTCCCCCTCATTACTGGAAGGTTGATCCGTAGGGATTATAGGCCTCTTGTAGAAAAAATCAAAGCTAGGATTAACAAGTGGACTAACAAAAGTCTTTCCTATGCTGGTAGGCTTCAGTTGATTATTTCAGTGCTTTCTTCCTTTCAAGTCTATTGGTCTTCCATGTTCATCCTACCTTCTTCCATCCTAAAGGAGATTGAGGCTAAACTTAGGAATTTTCTTTGGTCTGGGCAGCACTCCTCCCATTCTAGTGCTAAGGTCAAATGGTCAAACATATGTAGACCAAAAAATGAAGGTGGTCTTGGGATTAAACACTTACCTACTTAGAATACAGTGCTTCTGGGAAATAGGATTTGGATTTTGTTTCACGACCACGAAGCTCTCTGGGTGAAGTGGGTACACTCTATTATTCCTAGGAGAAGGACTTTTTGGAGTATTCTTCCTACTAGCAATAGTTCCTGGAGTTGGAGGAAAATTTTAGTTGTGGGGGATAAACTAGGGAACCAATTCAGAATTAGGATAGAAAATGGAGCTTTTACTTACTTTTGGCAGGGTCCTTGGCACCTGAGAGGTATCCTCCAACATTTCTCTACTGTTAGGGCCATTAATGGTTCCGAGCTCAAATGGACAGCCACAGTTTCAGAGGTGATCAGGAATAATAGGTGGAGCTGGCAAGAGGTTATAGGTGATACATAGGGTTTTCTGCCACCACTCCAATATCAACTGAATAGCTCTCAACAAGATAGTTTGGAGTGGTTGGCAGGGTCTAGGAATAGCCATGTCTACACTAACTCTTCAGCCTATTCCTTTTTAAGACCCCCCCAACAAAGAATCCCTTGGCATACACTGGAATGGTCCATAAAGAATAGCCCACGATGTTCCTTCATACTTTGGTTGGCCTTTTGTGGCAAACTTCAGACTAGAGACAAACTCACTTACCTACATACCCCCAATCATTGCTCCTTATGTTTCACTGCCAATGAATCAGTGGATCATTTATTTTTTGAATGCCTTTATTCCAGAGCAGTTTGGACTTATTGCCTAGCCAACTTGCATATCACCTTCCCACCTCATCTTGACCTCCATACAATCCCTTCTTGGATTAATTCCTCACACAACCTCAGATCTGTCAATCCTATTTTCCCAATTCTCCTTTCAGTGGCAGTCTATATTCTGTGGAAAGAACGGAATGCAAGGACCTTTAAAGATGAAGCTATGTGGGTGGATGGAGTGAAAGCCAAAGTGCTCACTCTAGTTCAGGAGCACCTCAGAGTAAACACCGAGGGTAGTTAAGGGTTTGAGAGGTTTTTTAAATACTAACATCCTTGAGTAAGTTTTTTTGTTTCAGGTTTTCAACAGAGGCACTTGGGGTGGCAGGTCAAAGCCCCACGGTATGCGAGCACAATCAGTCTTCAGCTCTTCGAAACCCCTCCTCAGCAGCAGTTAGGCTTCCCTCATTGGCAAGGGAGTAGCTCAATATACAAGTCTTCATTGACTCTTCAGAAGCAGCAGTAAAGTCAAGTGGAGAACCTCCAAACCTCCACCACATTCAGCACAGAAGGTTTACTCATTAAGGAAGGTTGAGAGGAAATTCCGACCTCTCCTTAGCTGTACAGATTCTGTTTGCACCCAAGGGGTTCAACCATGGTTTTTTGGATGGTATTAGTACTATATGAGGTTGGGCTTGGTAGTAGTTTCTTGAATGCTGGTTTGTTGCTTTAGATTTGGATTCATAGGTTGGCTAGCTTTTGAGTTGGTTAGGCTGTTGGTCTGTGGAAGGGTTCTTGCTGATTTTGTTTTGGTTATTCTATTGAGCTTGAGTTTGTAGATTGTACAAGCTCTAGCTGTACATATTTTTCTCTTTCTTTATATATTCCTTCTGATTTAACAAAAAAATAGGTTATTTTTATGATGCCATAGAAAAGTCGAAGAAAGCAACCAAGGTCAATATGAAATATTTTTATATTGACCTTATTTTTATATACATTATCTTGTAAGCATCAATAAAACATCGGAAGAAACATTACTCTTTGTTGTTTGCTGTTACGATATTTTTTAATATTAATGTCTATTTTAGACTAATTTTTATAAAGAAAGCAAAAATTAATAAGGAATGCTATTAATTATCAGAATAATTGTTGTACATAAGATGATACAAGATCTCTTTAGCCATAAATGGTGGCATATAAAGATGCGTGTGGTGATTTTGAGATGTCTATTGCAATTAGTCAAAGAGACAAACTTAATCATATATATATTTCTTCACTTTTATTACTTGTTTAAAATTAATTATCACTTTATTTTATTTATAAGATTACTTTTTTGCCTTGTAGTTGCTTAGTGTGACCAATTTAAATATAGTGTTTCATAATTTCAAAAGTTTGTAATTCAAAATTTGAGTCAATGTGTGAGTGAGACTAAGTGTGACAAGAATTGGAGCATACTTGAACTCATCTATTCCTAGAAAAGAAATAAATTGGAACATATAAGATTGAGCGATTTGGTCTTTGCTTGATGCAATTTAGAGCTTCGAGAAAGTTATGTTATTATCATTATTAACTTGAATAAAATTTCTTGTAATTCATTAATAATTTAATTTTATTTGTTTACCATGACTCTTAATAGAATAAGTAGTTCTATAGATCTAATTTGGCTTGACCATATCAAAAATTTAATAGATTGGGTTATGAGGAACTAAGTTTTATAGATGCGAGTGACTTGAAAGATAATCTTAAATAAGAAAGTATTAATAGATCATTTGGTAAAATAAATTTGAATGATGATGAAAAGGTGACTCCTTATAATGATGAAGATTTACACCAAATAAAAATTAAAGTAAGTGCAATTTGAGTGGATAAGTTATTAAATGAAGTTCCAAGTTTTTTATTTCTCTCTTTTCTTTCAATGTGACTTCTATTTGATGTACATGTTAAATTATATATACACAATACAAATATATAATTTTTAACTGTAACTATTTTTGTTTTAGGTCTCACTTCTATTTTTTTGTGTTCTTTAGCACGAACTCGTATTGTGATACTTATGAAATCATGGATCTATATTATTTTTAATATGTATGATGTTTTTTTTGTAATATTATTTACTATATGACATAATTTAAGTACTTTTGTATTAATCTTAATTTTATGTTTGCATGATAATTAAATAATTATTTTTGTATATTAATTAACATTATTATTTAGATGTAAAATATGTAAAAAGTAATATTAATAGAAATAAAAAGATGGTTGTTATTTCAAATTTATAATATTATGATTTTTAAGATATGGGTGATATAAAACTAAAAATTATATAGCATAATATATTAAGAGACTATTTTATAATTTTATAAAGTTTACGGATTATTTTGCAATTCTAAAAAATAATAAGAAAAAGGTACTAGATATTGAGTAGTACAAATATTGTACCATACCAAAACTATATCTAGTAGCGAATCTGATATAATATTTGATTTTGCACCTAAAAAATAATACAAAAATGGTGTTATTATCAAGTAGTTAATCAAAAAACTTTTGGGGAATCAAATAAAATACACCTAAGAACCCTTCCCCCCTTCACGCTTATTTTTCTTTATTAGAAAAGTGTGTAGAATCTATATTGTGTTTGGTACAAATTATCAATAGAATGAATTCATTTATCCACCTAAAACATATTTACCGGACATTTCAAATTGGAATTTTCAATTGACAGCTGATACAAATCATAACAAAATCTCCTCTCAGCACCTATACTTACATGTTTGGTGACGAGTGGTAGAGCATACTAAGGTTGAGAGAGTTGACGACATGCTCTTGGGATTGGGGATTCATCCTTTTGGTCCAAGAGAGTTGACGGCACTGGAGAAGACAAAGTCCAAAGAGTTGACGGCGACAGAGAGGACGAAGGTGACGAGCGGTTTGTCGAAGATAATACATATTGAGGAGAGAAATTTGTGAGACCAATAGAGTTTTAGGATTAAGATTATAAAAAAATAATTTAAATTTATCATTTTGGTGTTGGTGGCATCCAAATTCTTTTGTTTCTCTTCATCAGTCTATTCTTTGTCTGGGCTTTGACTTTCAAAATTGACGGCTATTTGCCAACAATGGTCATTCTCTGATTTGAACATAAAACTTCTAGAAACATTTGGCCAGTTGTTTATGTTATGTAGAATTTAGTACGATTCAATAAATATTGCACCAAAATTATAAAATAGTATTTGACAACTACATATTTATATCTATTTCTTCAATTGATAGGATAAGAAAATATTTGGTAAGATGGGATCTAATATTGCACCAAAATTATAAAATATTTGACAACTACATATTTATATCTATTTCTTCAATTAACAGGATAAGAAAATATTTGGTATAAATTAAAGTCACGTCCGATGGGTTCACGAAAGTGACAAAGTCCCTTTGACTATAGAACCATACTTGTCTGTAGGAGCCAATTGGATGATCCCTTTCCCTAAAGCTGCACCTCTTAGTTACAAAAGTTAAACCAACCGATATAAAATTAAAAATTTTAAAATACGACAAAAAAATATTTTTTTATTAACAGAAAAATTTAAAATTTAATTAAAAATATATTTTAAAATAAAATTAATTTATTCATTTTAGTTTATAACAATTTAATAATTTATAAAAATTAATTAATTAATCAATTTTTAAAAAAAAATTATTAAAATAAATTGAATCAAAAAGTTAAATTATTCAAAATTTTTACAATTAAATTTCGTACGGGTTTTTTAATTATTATTTAAATTATCTAAATTTAAAAAAATAACTTAGGCAGTAGATTCCACTTTTTAAACTGTGGCAAAGAAATTCATTATCAAGTAAATAATAATAATATTAATAAAAGAATCTACAATTAGATCCATTTGTCTCCAATCAAATTCCTTTGCCTTTGCAGTTTGCCCCTTTTTTATCTATATATGTTCTATCCTGTGAGTCGTTCGTTCCATTACGCGTTGCTCTCAAGTTTCCATCGTCTCACTCTGACAAAATTTCTCCATAACGAAGGTAAATCCCCTATGCTTTCCAGTCTGGTTCATCTAGTTTCTGAAGAGTAGTCGTTGATTTTGGTTCAAATTCAGTTTCTTTTGTGAAAAAAAAAATCTTTCTTTTCTAGATATTCTTCATGATTTGGCTAATTTTAGGTGGGTTTCCTGCGATTTTGTTTTTGAAAAGGTGGTTTTGATTTGTTTCTCCGTCTGATCTGTCCGTTGCAATGACAAGGCGGTTTAGATCTGTGCAATTATTGGTTAAAATATGGTTTTGATCTGTAGATTTCCATTTCCTGGTGAATTAGGATTAATGCAAATCCTTTAATTTGTCTTTTGATTTCATGTTCTTGTGTTTGGCTTCAGATCTATGTGATATGCCCTTTTGCAATTTCAAAACTTGTGATTTTTGGGTGGTTTTATGGTTTCTTTCCATTTGGAAATTACTTTTGTTTGTTCTTGTTCAATTTGGAGTTTCTGTGATAGTGGAGTTGGTCGTTCGTTTATTTTAAAACTTTTATTTGTGTTGTATTGTAGGGATCAACAGCGAGGAACTGAAATGGGGTTAACATTCACGAAGCTTTTCAGCCGGCTTTTTGCCAAGAAGGAAATGCGAATTCTGATGGTGGGTCTTGACGCTGCTGGTAAGACCACCATCTTGTACAAACTTAAGCTTGGTGAGATCGTCACCACCATCCCCACAATTGGTGAGTGTTCTTATTTTGGATTTGTTTCTACAATATTCAGCCTTTTAGAAAGCAAAGCTCGTCTCTTTTTCCTGGTATTCTCGCAGATAAGGTGGAGTGTCTTGCTAAATATTTATTGGTCATTGTTAATTTCTTACATATTGGGAATTGGATTATACTTTACCGTAACATGATTTTTATGAAAGAAAATTGATTATATTCTTGTTTTACAATTGGTGGGGGTTGTTGCGTGAATTTAATCAAGTACATTTTGTTGTCTGCAGGTTTTAACGTCGAGACAGTGGAATACAAAAACATTAGCTTCACTGTTTGGGATGTTGGTGGTCAAGACAAGGTATGAATGTGGAAATCCACTACAATTCTATTCTTACTTTGAGTTGTCTTGACAATTACTTTTTCTTCAGTTTACTCTTGAATATTTTGCTGCTCACAACAGATTAATTGGATGTTCTGTTGTGATACAGATTCGTCCCTTGTGGAGGCACTACTTCCAGAACACTCAGGGGCTTATCTTTGTGGTGGACAGCAATGACAGAGACCGTATTGTTGAAGCCAGGGATGAACTGCACAGGATGCTGAATGAGGTAATTGTTTATTCAGTGCAGTTTTGGGTATGATGACCATGGTTTGAGTCTTTTGACCTAGGTAACTAAATTCATCCTGGTCATCTTTCAGGATGAACTGCGAGATGCAGTGTTGCTTGTGTTTGCTAACAAGCAGGATCTTCCCAATGCAATGAATGCTGCTGAGATTACTGATAAGCTTGGGCTCCACTCTCTCCGCCAGCGTCACTGGTGGGCTTTCTTAAATTGTTGTCTGCTATTGTTTCAATTATTGTCTTCAGTTTGTATGCTTTGTTGGAACTAATATTCCTTTTGCACTTTCAGGTACATCCAGAGCACATGTGCAACCTCTGGTGAGGGCCTTTATGAGGGCTTGGATTGGCTATCAAATAACATTGCAAACAAGGTAAGATGAGGTTAATATAATATTATCTATGCATATGTTCAATCTTCTGTCCAAAAGTGTCCAGGCTTTTGAATCTGTATCTTATGAACATGTTAATTTGTTGTTCGTAACTTTGCCATTAAAGTCTCAGAAAATCAAGCATTTCAATTTTTTAAAATATCATCAGTTTAACCAAGAATCAATGAGGTATTATGCATTGACTAGAGATTGTTTTGACTTTTCTCTGAACAATATCTGCAGGCATAAAGCAAATGTAAGAGACACATCTTTTTTGGATTAGCAATTCTGGATGCATGGGTGAAATATTATCTAGTCTTTTCCATTTCTTTTATTGTTTTTCATTTCGAGACAATTAGGTTGTGTCTATGCCCTTTTTTTTCATCTTTGGGGGTTGATCCCCTTTTTTCCACCTTTGATCAGTATATTGTAATAGAATATTGTCGGATATGCTTCCTAGCAAATATGGGTTTGAATCCCATGCCTTATAGTTGTAATTGAAGTTAATTCCTTACATCCATTTTTATACAGTTAATATTTTATATGTTCTTTTATGGTGTGCAAAACCTTAACCGTTGTGGTACCTGGAAAAATCGGCTTTGTTACAAAATGAATGTAAACTTCAAGATTTTAGACTACAAAGTGCACACCTCGGAGTACAGAGGACTTGAGGTGAATTGACCTCCTAAGTCTCTATGATTTATGAGGACGACCGATTTAAACTTCTGGAGTTCCTTTGTTATTTGCTTGATCGAGTTTCTTGGGATAACGCAGAGATCGTCTGGACTCATAAAGATGGGTTTAGATAAACAAGCGCCAGGACGACTTGTCAAGGAAAAATCAAGATTTATATGACATGGTCCACTGGATTTGGACCATGTGTTAAGGTTCAGAGGTACCTTGTCCGGGATAAACGAGCTTTTAGTTTGGATGCCGCCAGTCCACTTGCAGCCTGATTATGAAATCAGCATGTCAGCGTTAACTGGGGGCATATGCCGTCCAACACTCTTTGGTAAGCTGTCATTCTCTGCCCAATATTACTCTGTTTTATTCTGTTAATTGAATCTCAACTATTTATTTATGTAAGTTTTGTGTTTATTTATGTAGGTTCTATATAAATAAATAGTTAAAATTCAAATGGACAGAATAGGACAAGGTAATCCTAGATTGAGAATCCATAACCCTCTTTGGTTGGGTATGAGAAAAGAGTAAGATTATAAATATAAGTCAAATCATCTTGCAATTCTACAATCCAGTCGTTCCAATTGAGGGCGCAACTTGCATAATTAATGACAAAAATTAAATCATGAGCACATCTTTCAACACGAGACTGGAGGAGGCCTTGGCTTTAAAGAAGAATGCGTGACTAATATTTGATGAGAGGCTTAGTCTACTTTCTAGATAGATCTTGCACTCCGCAAAAATTGGCAGTCGACTGGGAACCACAATCATTTAGTAGCTGCATCCAAGGACAGCATCTTTAACCTCAATCACATTGTTCGTGTTGGTTCTCATTTCTCGAACGTCCAGCCGCCATTGCCTTTGGAGGAAGAATCTAAAAATCTTAGCTCGAGGAATTTTTCTGGTCCCCTCTCTTGGATCAGTGCAAAGAAGTGGACTAGTCAAAATTTTCACGCAAGAACATCACCTCTACCTCTATGGTAAAGCAAGCATTTTCTGGTCCCCAGTTACGAGACGAGAAGTTGTGTTCCAGTTCCAAATATCCAAAAAGGAGACCAAAATGAAATGATATTAGTTCTTTCTTCTTTTTGTTTGTTATCTTTTTCAAACTTTCTTCTTCTAATGTCCACGGATTTGGAATCATTCCATACCACTGAAATTATGGATTCGGATTTCCCGTTGGATACAGGTCCAATAGGTGCTTTCAGTTTCAGGGTTAGAATGCAATTTGGCATGAAGTGGCTCCTAAGCTTATTCTTAGTAGTAATTATCAACATTAATGGCATGATGTTGTTAAGTTGAGTATATTCAGTTACTTCAATATGGTCACTGGGTAGACCTACACTGGTAACTTCTGTCCTAATCAATAAGGTCCAAAAGATCTTAATGGTAGACAAGGTAGCCATAAATGAAGGTATCAGAAGCGTTCAAATATTATCTCTCACCATCCGCCCCTTTGTGATTAAGACTGCAGGGTGAAAACAAAACAGTCCAGTATTTATGCATATAGTTAGGCTTCAAGTACTAATTATAATATTGACACACCTTGCAGATTACCAGATACACTCGTGCATAATATTCGATCCCTGTCGAGCATTTCCTTTGATACTGAATAAAAATTTTCGAAACCCATCCATGCTTATTGTGGATTAAATTGGTTGACATTTTTATATCTTTAAAATAGTTTTTTGGAAGTTGGAGATGATAGAATTTTATCATAATTGTGGACTAGTATAATAAACATAATTGTGTACAAACCCCGATTAATTAGATGTCAATGGTAATTCTCTCTTTAACGTGTCACTGGGTCTGTGTTCATGGGCCTGCTATGATGGGTAGGCTTGGCCCATGTATTATAAAGCACAGGAGGCCCTACTGCTA
>JANITX010000210.1:32421428-32441613 GCA_027564395.1 Erythroxylum ulei | reverse complement strand
CTTTAAAACTACTTGCTACCTTTATAGGTTCATTCAGTCATCAATCATGGAGTGATGGAATAATAAAAACACCTTTGCATCTGAATCTACTCTTTAAGATTTTGTTGAATCTTCATCCTTGTTGTCACAAAGGAAAAATCATAATCACGTTATGTTCTATTTGTAGGAAAAATTAGAGTCACGTTATTCCTAGATGTGTTTGTTTGCTTTAAATCTTCAAGTAATCCATCTTGGTTAGAGAAGATACAACAAACTGTTCGAAACATCCTAAAAGCTGTAAATATTTTCCAAAGTCCTGTGGATTTATCAGGTAGAAGACACAGGCTTATGTTGCTATTGTTAGTTAAAATCTTAAAAATGAGTGTGCAAACTATGGTTCATTGGCTTATTAGATGCTGCTCGTGTACGGAAGGAGTATGAGGAGTCAAGCACCAAGTTGTCAAAATTGCAGTCAAGGATATCTAGTTTGACAGAGAAGCTAAAACATGACTTTGGTAAATTCATACTGAATGTATTTTTGGTTTTATTTGAGAAAATGGGAGGAGATTATATTGATCTATACAAAGAGATGTACATAATTTCTTAGGATGAAAAGTTCCCAAGTGTATCAAGTAGAATACACTGAATACATCTCTTTTTTTTTCATTTTCTAATAAGTAGTTCTATTTCCCAGGAAGAGAGAAAGAGTTCTATTCCTTCTATGGTTGTTGTTTTGAGAGCAAACAGAACAAGTGAGAAACCTGTTTCTTTTAATTCATATTGTCTTCATACCATATTGATACCGCTCTTAGAAGTTCTAATCCTTATTATACACCATTTTACTGTTTGGTGATCACATTCTTTCTTCAGGTATGTTTACAAAATCTGCCCATTTAAACAAGCTTCCCAGGTGGAGGGCCACACAACTACTCGTTTGGGGTAGGTATCTCATCTACATGTTTTGTTCTTCCGCATGTGGTCTTGGTTGTTTTCATTTCCTTGGCATTTTTCCATTCAACTACGGTGAATTTATGCAGATGTATTTTTTAAAGATTTCTTGGTGTAATTTTAACCTTTTGATGTTTGTTAGTATTGTTTTTCAATTGAAGATTCACATCTAAGACAAATTTGAGCTCAGGTCTTGCTAGAGATAGTGACTTCTTAAGTACTGATAGTGTGATATGTGAAGCTCTCAATTGAATCCTAATTTTGGATTACAAATAGTTGACTCTAAGGGGGTGCATGGACGCCATGTGTCACAATCTGTTGACTCCTTGTTGAAAATTTTGGATGATGTAATATTTATTATCTTATGCTTCTTGCGTTTGTGTCTGGACATATTAAAGGGTATCAACTTGTCACCTGATCTTTAACAAAGTGTGTGCATTATGTGTCATAATTCACTGACTCTTCATGATAGATTGCTGATACTTTGTTTAGTATTGAATTAGCTGATTTGGGAACATCCTTTCCTGTGTCTTCGCGTTTGGACTAAGTAGGGGTTGGGATAAATTTGAGGATGCATACCGAGCCATAGTTTTCTCCAACGGTGATAAGTGCTGAAATGGGCCAGATAGAAGCTTGAAGGTACGAATTATAATAAGCAATGAGCCATGATTTCCATATAGTGTTATTTGATCTTTTGAATTCATAGTGGAACAGAAGAATTAGATATGTACTTGTATTGGCAATGGAGGTGACAATATTGATTTTTCCATCATTTTATTGTTTTTTGGTCAAGTAGAATCAAACCCATTATTGTTCACCTATCAACCAGAAGTTACATAGTGTACTGCCTGTTGAAAGGGAGTAATGGGAAGAGAAAGCGGGGTTCCAGATTTTCTATTGATTCTGATTTTGCTTGTGGTCTATATTGTAGGTGAGACTAAGATGGGGATTGACAAATGAGGTAACAAATGTAGATGAACCAAGCCGGTGCGAGTAAGAATTTGACTCCTCCATTGTTTGAAATTTTACTCCTACATTGTTCGAATTTGACTCCTGTCTCCATCACTCTTCATATGGTGCTTCAATGTCTTTTTGGTCTTACAATATGTGAAAATCCCAGGTATGTGTCATTGTTGTCTACCCCAGCTCTTTGTCTGGAAGGAAAGTTTAAGGTAAAAGCTTGGTTAACTAAGAATGTAGAATTTTGTTTTAATATTGGTCTAGTTTGATGGAACTTGATGGGATGGAATGTGACAGGAACTTGAAGGTAAACTAGAATCCATGAACAAAGAAGAACCGAAGGGACACTTCAACTTTAAAATGTAGTTAGTTAGTTGAAGGGAAGCATACGACAGAGGATGAGGATTCTGATATGATTTGATCTGACTACCAAAAGTTAATGAATGGAGAGGGAGGAGGATCAACTCATTGATTTGGAACTGGGAAACAAAAATGCTGAGCAGAATTAGGATGCATCAGTAGTGTAGAAGGAAGAAATACATAGAGTTGTAGCCTCCTGTCCTGAATGAATGTGGTTTTTTCTTTTTAGATACATTTTTGTTGTATTTTTAAGATTCAGGCTTGGCAATTAAGGACTTGAGTATTTCTGAAGATCAACTTGCATATGAAGCCCTGACAGTTTACTACATGTTAATGATATTGCAAAAAGTTAATATATAACAGTTTAAAAATGTTACAAGTAGCTAATTAATAACATTTATAAAATATAATATAAAATTATTTGTAGCTATCAATAAATGCTATAATAAACTTAACAACAACATTCTATCAATGTCATGAGAAACTTATCTATAACATTTTGAAAATGTTACAAAATTTATATCTATTACATGTTAATGATGTTGCAAAAATTTAATATATAACAGTTCAAAAATGTTACAGATTGTTAATTAATAACATTTATAAAATATAATATAAAATTATTTGTAGCTATCAATAAATGTTATAATAAACTTAATAACAACGTTCTATCAATGTTATGGAAAACTTATATATAATATTTTTAAAATGTTACAAAATTCAAGTTTATAACCCTTTATTATTGTTGTGAAAAGCTAATCTATAACAGTTGAAAAATGTTATAAATAGTTAACTAATAACATTTAAAAAATGTAACCTAAAATCATTTATAGCTAATAATAAATGCTATAATAAACTCAATAATGACATTTAAATAATGTTGTGAAAAAAATCACTTTTAACATTTCAAAAATGTTACAAAATACATATCTATAGCAATTTAAGGATATTAAAAAAGTGAATATATAACATTTTGAATATGTTACAAATAACTAATTTATAGGATTTATAAAATGTAATATAAACGCATTTATAGCTATCAATAAATGTCATATTAAACTCGACAATAACATGTCAAAACTGTTACTAAAGCATCATATCTTTAGTAACATGGGCTATCATAGCATACTCATTAGTGTTATCATTCATATTTAATAACACTTATCACCTGTTACCATATGTCATTTTTGTTATAGTGCACCTTCAGCCTTAGAAGGGAAAATAATGCAATTAAAGTCACCTATTATGATCTAGGGTTTTGCCATTATGTTGCTAATGATTGATAAATCTTCCTAAAGTTTAACCCTTTGGAATTCAAAATTAGAAGCATAGACAATAGAGACATTAAAATAAAAGTATGAGCTAACAAGTCTGAAATTAAGATCAACAAGCTTATGAAAACTAGAGCGTAAAGTCACATTAAACTTGTCCATGTTGTAAGAAAATACAATTCCACTATTATAATGATTCACATGATTGGAACAAAAATTTCAGTTTTTACCAATGAAGCTCATAGATTTCTGAAGTTTGCAAGCTTTTATTTTAGTCTCTAAAGTACTACAAGTACTCCAAAATAAGGTCTTTAATAGCTTGCCTTTTTAAGGGCTCATTTATGCCACTAATATTCCAAAAAATCATTTAAAATTGAGAAGTTTCATCAATCGCTTTCTCAGTTTTCCTCCTCTTCCTAACTGACTTCATCACACATTAGGAGAAGACTCTAGCTGTTCTTTATCTAAAATTCATAAAGTTGTAAATAAAATTATTTCCTCCTTATTAGGGTAAATATTGGTAACTGATTTTAGCTCAGATTTACCAATTTCCTTTTATTCATTTTGGTTCTCTTCCTGAGCTAGGGCATAGGCTTGCTCTTTTATATAAACAACCTGTTTGACCTCTAACTTGTCTTCTAGCTTCATAGTTTGCTCTTCTATTGAGTTATCCTCATTTGTGACTAGATCTTGTTCTTCCTCAGACTCCATCAACTCTGTATAGCTCATAGTGACAAATTTCTTTCATATTGGTCTCCATTCTTTTCTCTTCAATTATGGTCTCTAATTATAAGAGAGTTGCACTTCAGTTTGGGTTAGTTCCCCATTTAAATCAAGTTTCATAATAAATAAAACCTCAAGAATTTAATCCTTAAGTTTATCTCCATGTATATTCAATCATAGCTTATTTTTTTTAGTTTGGCAGTGGTAAAGTCAAATGCAATTGGTCTTCCCACATAACTTACAAGGAAACTCAAACCATTTAAGGTCTAGTATTCTAATGGGATGTTGTAGAAATTAATCCATTATGGTATATTTTCAATTTTTGATATGTCAACTTCAGGATCAGGCATTCATTTTTCCACAAACATGGGTTGTTCCCCAATGTGCCATAGTCCATCCTCCATCACCTTGCTAAGATAATTGTTGTCAGTGAATTGGTAGAGAAAAGTGTCATCCTCAGTGAGAAATAGCTTGCTTAACCCTTTACTTCCCAAGTTGAATTTTTCCCAATTTTGGACATAAGAAAAGCAAGTTTCTTACTTAGAACAAGCATCCATACTTTGGGGGGAGGACTCCTAGAAGAGACTCTAGAGGAGGCCTCCATCAACTTCCCCAAAATAACATCTTACTTACCGAAAATAGGAGTAGTTGACCTTTACCACAAAAATCTTCAAATCCCTTCAGAGTGGCCTCGACCTTTGAGAATTTCCTTAATCTTTGAATCTTTTTCACTTAATTCAACAACAAATGTTGGTTTTTCCATAGCTTATATGCATTTATTGTTACCTATGACTATTGAATGCTTTCATAGTATTCTTACTTGTGTGAGAGAGTTACACACTACGAGGGTTGTGATGATTTTGAAAACAAAGTTTTATTAGTGAATGATCACGAAGGAAGATTGCGTCTTGCTTAAATAAATCTAAGTGAAATTGTTGCACAATGGAGTAGGCTTGACTTCAGTATAACTTTGGTGTCTAAGAAACCTTTGTAACATCTACTATTGACATGGCATTTACCATTTAGGAAATTATGCTTCCCATCCAATTCTTGGTCTGAAAATATGCATAAGACACACTGCTATGTTAGAACAAGTAAAATATAACATCTATTGGTATATATTGTTAGGTGATTCTTCCTGTAGTGGCAAAAATAAACATCCATGCTGAGATTTTGGTGAAAATAAGCACCTGTGCTGAGATTCCTAAGATGAGATTTTCAGTTCCTCAAATCAAGGTAATGAAGAAAGAATGGAACTATTTCTTTGTATCTGATCAGTCAGCTCGCAATGACCAATTTCGATGACCAACTAGTCCTCTAACTTCATACCTTGTTATGCTTCTTTTACTTTAGTGTTACATGAGGCAAATTTTAAAGGGCTTCATTATTGTCACATAAATCAAGTACTTTATCGTGATATTAAAGGTTGTCAATAGAAGAAAATCCATTTGGTATTGGGCAATGGGGCCAAGGTGGTGATTTGAATTTTCTCTACGGGGTATAATCTTCTTATAGCCAATGAGGTTCTAGTTACATATCTTTCGTATATGATGATTGAGGTATCAAATTGCTTTCATCGACATGAACAAATCTACCTTGTTGTCCCAGTTAGTTGTATTTTTTTTTTTGTAATCTCAATATTTATAATTTATAAATTGGTCTCTGTATTTATTATTTTGTCTATAAGAATTGTTAAGGTTGTAATTAAAAATTCTGTATATGAAGAATATTATTTTTATTGTTATAATTTAATGATATTTTACTTTTTATATACAATATTTCAAATTATCAATTTTTTGTGTGCAATAAATTAACAATAAAACAAATCTAAATATTATATACAATAATATGAATAAAAAATTTAACAGATAATTATAATTAACATGGTATATCATTTTGTTAAAATGTATATTAAAATTTGACTACATTTTATAAAATGTAAATAAAAACATTTGGCTACGCTTTCAAATTTTTAGGTAAAACTTTTGGGCTAATTTTTTTAGAAATGTAACTAAAAACCTTTGGCTATGTATATGGAAACGTAGCTAAGAAAATTTAGCTATATTTTACTTTTGGCTACGTTTTCAAAAACATATATAGCCAATAATTTTTAGCGACAAAAATTAAGTGTAGCTAAAATGAATTGGCGATGATTTTTCAAAATATCACTAATGGTTTTTAGCTACAAAAATAGAGTGTAGGAAAAAAGTATTAGTAGTGATTAACAAAAAAAGTCCCCTATAGTTTTTAACTATGAGGCTTTTATGACGTTTTTTACGACGAATATAAATTGTCGCTAATGAGTTTTAACAATGATTTTGAAACTTTTAGTGACAATTATTTTGGTAGCCAAATGTGGTTATGTTGTAGTGACAACTAGTAAGTACGCTGAGACTTGGTTTGATTCTAAATATTTACAATAATTATAAATATCAATCAATGATATAGCATCTTAAGAAATATAAAATTGACTTTAACCTCCTTTAATTTTATCCATATATATTCTAACCATGTACTTCACTTTCTTAACACACATTTTAAAGAACCAATTTGAGTCAGTAAATCAAAATTTCAAAAATCATTAATTTGATATTTTCGTTTTTTAGTAACTTTCTCTAATAATAACAAACTTGTCTTCAATCACTAATTTGGAAACCAAAGAACTTGGTAAGTGTTTGGAAGTGTTTTTGGTGAAAATGAAGAAGAGAAGAAAAGGCTCCTAGTTTTATTTTTATTAACACCATGATATTACAGTAGAAAGTGTTTAAATTGTAAAAATGTGTATTTTATTTCTGAGATTGGCTTACTTTTTATAAAAGTTAAAGCTATTTTAGTTAAGAGGAAATTTTTTTAATATTTCTTTTGTATATCTCCATAGACTTGTTTAGATTGATGTTGTATAAAGGGGACTATGATCATTATGATATAATTTATCACCAAGATTCAAAACTTGGCCTTCATTTATTATGTTATTCTACTTTGTAAGAATATTTACTGGAAAACCAGATTAGGTCGTAACACTTCTATCCGTATACTATACAATACTCAATGGTCACTTGTTTTTTTAAATTTTACGTACCATACTCCATTTACGCGTATACTATTACCGATTCTAGCAACGTACAGTACAGATCATTATGTGCATTCCTAAAACAGCGGAGCGGAGGAAACATACATACATACAATTCAAAAAACTCCCCCCTTCTCTTTCCGGAAAGGGGAGATAACTTGCCAACAAAGACACTTTGACCAACCATTTCTTGTCTTCTTTTCTCTCCTCTCCCCAACCTACAATAACGACCAATCTACATATTTGCAATATGATCCTCTGAGAGTTCCTTCACCCAAAATTACACTTGGTTGACGGAAACGGTGATCTTCGTGTCCTTTCATGCCCAAAGCCCCAATTAAGAATCATACAAATACATCGTCACGCCGTTTCTTTGGATTAGCCTCTGGATTTCCCTTTCTCATCATTGCCACAAATTCGTCGTAGTTGATTCTTCCGTCCTAAAGGCAAAAACATTCCAAGCCGTCGGTTATCGCTATTGTTATTAATTAGGTAGGTGGTTTTCAGGACGGGAAACAATATTTTAATATTTGGATGGGAATCGAAGGAGCATCGCATTATATGAGGTAGCTTTTCAAAGTAAACGAGTTTGATTTCTTTTGCAACACTTACGTTGTCAGCATCAACTTCAGATATGATATCCTTGAGGTCCCTTCCATCGTTCATGCCAAATTCACGGAGAGCTTGCTCTAGCTCTTCAGTAGTGATATAACTGGATAAACAAAATAGGGAAGACATGAGTAACAAATAAGGCAACTAAAGTATAGACCTATATATTATCAAACAGATAGTAGATGTGATTGAATGCTGTGTTACCCGCTGTTATCTTTGTCAAAGTGTTGGAAAGCCGTGTAGAGATGATCTTCTCTATCCATTCGGTTCAAATGCATTGTCGCTGTTATGAATTCATCATAATCTATCGTTCCATTTCCATCTGCATCAGCCTATATTTGAAGGTGGGAAACAAAACAAGTTTATTATAAGCTTGAGCAACCTTAATATGCCGTGAAATTTCTTGGAATTGCTTACAGCTTCCATCAATTGTTTAACTTCATATTCAGATAGTTTTGTTCCTTGTTTGGCAAGCCCTTGCTTCAGCTCTTCAAGGGTTATTGTACCGCTATTGTCAGTATCCATGCCCTTGAACATCTCTTTCAACCCCATGATTTCTTCCTCAGATAGACACCCAGCAATTACCTATCCATTTTCCCCACATGAAAAGATAAAACACAGAGCTGCAGGAAATTATTCGTAACATAAAAAATGTCTGGATTGGAGATGCATACCCTTAAAGCAACTTTCTTGAACTTGTTCATTGCTTTAAATTGTTTGAGTCTGGTCAAGACTGCATTGTCAAGAGGAGTATCTGGTGCTTCTCCATCTTCCTTAATCCATGGATGATCTGAAAAAAATCACGTATAATTCATCGTCAACTTGTTCAAATATTTTTATCTCCCTTCATATTCTTATTCTATAACAGGGCATCACTCATGTGCCTGGTTAGTGCATATTGTACTCTAGAGGAGCAAGACTACTGACTTAGAACTTGGATTGCAGTAAGCCTCTGTCTTGGGTCTGAATTCAACATCTTCCGTATAAGATCCTTGGCAGGAGCCGATATTGTAGGCCAAGGATCACTCGAAAAATCTACGTGACCTCGTAAGATTGCATTGAATATTCCATGTTCCGATTCTGTCAACCAATTAATTTAGGTCTCTGAAAGCTGCTATCAGTATATGGTCCTAACAGAATGGAACAGGAACAAACAGAATGGAACAGGAACAAACAGATTACCAGCCCAGAAAGGAGGAACACCACACAAGAGAATATATAACATAACACCAACGCTCCATATGTCAGCTTCTGGTCCATATTTCCGTTTCAATACTTCAGGTGCAATGTAATAGGCGCTGCCAACGATATCCTTAAACACTTCTCCTGCATTACGAAAACTTTGTTTATGAAAATTTAATAGCTTAATCAATTCTTCATCAGGGACCAAGGAAACAAGGATGGCCTTTTTCTTTTGCTTAATAAATCACAGAAGAATCTAATGTCCTGGGTTTGAAGGATAGAGGTTAGCAGGTAGAGTACTTAAGAAATTGAAGGTAAGTTGACGAATAGAAATACAACCTGGTTTGTAGAATACGGAGAGTCCAAAATCTGTGGCCTTGAGTGGGGAGTTCTCTTCTTTGTTGAGCAAAAGGAAATTTTCAGGTTTGAGATCTCTATGGATGACTCCCATTGAATGGCACGTATGCACGATTTGAACGATGGTTCTAAGCAAAGAAGCTGCGGCCCTTTCGGTGTAATGGCCCTTTGCAATAATACGATCAAAGAGCTCTCCTCCTGCGCACAACTCCATCACCAGATGAACCGAATGTTTGTCCTCGTATGCTCCTTTGAGATCCACGATGTTGGGTTGGCCTGTCAAATGGTACATTATTTGAACTTCTCTCTTAACATCCTCTATATCCTCCTTATTCACAAGCTTTCTCTTGGCTATAGTTTTGCATGCAAATTGTTCGCCGGTCACCTTGTGCGTGCACAAATGAGTGATACCAAACTGGCCCCGACCAAGTTCTTTTCCTATATTATACACCGATTTTATGTCTTCCATGGGCCGACCTAAGACTGGACCGATCGGTGCTTGTTTTGCAGGCTTGGAGCAGCCTGGAGTAGGTGACGGTGGTGCCGCCTTGGGGGGGTTGGAGGAGGAGCTCTCTGCAGCAGCACCACCACCATTGGTTCCACTATTAGTGTTGCTGGATACAGTTTCTCCCTTTTCATTACTTGGGGCATCCCCTGCGGTGCCTCTTGAGCAACAACTGCCCATTAAAGAAGGGAGAAAAGAGAGAAAGAGAGACGATACAAGTTTGATGCTGGGGTACGTGGAGGTGCTGGTGGTGGTGGCGGCGGCCTAAGGTCCTTTTACGTTTTGATGGTGAAGGGTAGAGAAAGAAATGACAAAGAGAGAGAAAACCATGTGCGGAGAGAGATAGAGAGTGAATCGTCAAGGTGAATAATGGTGGAAAAGGTTCCGACACAGGTGGAATTCTGTTTGTATGGAAGGAGAGGATTGATGATGAGGGATTTTAGGATAGGTGTACGTAGGCTGGGTTGAATGAGTCTTTTGGACGCGCTTGGAAGTATTTTAGGACAAAGGTCAGAGAATTCCCCGGGACAACAGTTTTTGATGACAAGCACTTGTATTTATAGATTATTGGAAAAAAGAGCTAAATGAACCTAACATTTATATTAGAATTTAAAATAGATTTTAATGTTTTAAAGTATAATTTGAAATGAAATTTAACATTTCAAAATATTTAAATTGAATTCTAACCTTTGAAAAGCGTTCAAATTACCATAATCAGTAATGATATTAAACTACATCAATTATTTGTTGATGTGAATCTTTTTTAAAAAAATTTAGTGTGATACTCACAATTAGCTTAAATTTAGTTTTGCACAGTTCGGCTTTTTTTTTTTTTTTTGGTTTGATTGATGCGCGTAACTTCAATTCTTCCATTTCCATCTCCATTTGGCTATAATTATTCTCTTTTTTATCCATGAAGACAAATAAGAACTATCAAATAAACAAATGCATTAAATATGTGATCAGAAATATAGTCTATTTAGCATTTATTATTAATCAATTCAGAAATTTATGTGAGGGTGTTAAATCCTGTAACACTTGATTTTAGAAACTTTGCCAAAATATCATTTTAGTGTTTGTTTGAAACTTAATCTATGATTATTTGATTCTAATTTTATTTTTGTTTTATTCTTAAGGTACATCATGTGAAGTGTGAATAGGTTGATGTTGAGGAGGTGTAGATGTTTAAAAGGGTTGGTGATTTTGGATTGTTATTAGCATAAGGATAAGTGTTGAAATGGTCATATTTTTAGAATTATATTTATTGAATTTTGACTATTTATTTAATTATCTTTTTGCTTCTAGTACTTATGTTGTTCATATTTTGTCTTTAGGGTCTAATTTTCTTATTTGGAGAAAAAAAGAACATATTGAAATATGATTAAAGCAATTTGGATATGTTTTAACTTGAGTTATGGAGTGTATAACAATTACATGGTAGTGTTTAACGAGTTTTGGGGGCATGCTGATTGACTGTTGTGCAAACATTAGTGTTGAGTGGTAAGAAGACTATTTTGATAGTACACTCCTATATTCATGCACATGTTGGCTCTAGAAAATCATTATGTTTCTATTTGAAATACACATCCATCAACATACCTATGTTGATGCATGTGTGTCTCGTAGAATCCAATTTTCAAATCTTCAAAGCTAGTATTAAGAGTCAAAAAAGAGTAAGAGGCTTAGGAAACATAATAAGAAACCTCAAGATGGGAGAAAGAATGAAGAACAAGTAAGGAGACCCCTTTGCAATGGATTTTCATCAATCTAAAGTGAAGTATTTTAATTTTATGGGATTTCATCATGTTATCCTTAATTTTCTGTTTTTTCTTTAGTTTTGATGTAACTTTGGATATATTAGGAACTAAACTTTTTATGGTATCTAGATTAAATGAACCTCAGGGTGGACCTTATAGTGATTTTATTTTATTTTAATTCACTCTTTAGTTTCATTAGGATTCAATTATTTGCTCTATATTATTCATGAATTGATATTGTTGGTATGTTGATTCATGTTTGATTTCATGCAACTGGGAATGAGAAATCCTTTGTATGGATAGAATGAGCAAAATTGAAAGGATTTTCATGCAAACCTAGAGATAGGTCGAAGTAGATCTTTAAGACTCATGTCAAACTTAATAGTGAAATTCATAAAATCAATTAATGCACTTCTAAGGGTTTTAATTAAAAAAGAGGTTTTAGTTAGTCAACCTAGGATTAGTTGTTCATAGTCTTAAGAAAGATATTAGCATAATTAAGGAATTTCCATGATCATATAAACTTTAGATTAAATTGATGCGTGAAGTCATGATCGCATGAAAAGTTCTAATGGGGGATTCAAATTCCAGATACCATTATTACTTCTATTAACTTGTCCTTAGTTTATTGTTTTAATTTTAAAACTGATTAATTACAATCATTTAAATTATCGGTTAGATAACATAAAAGGTTAATATTAGTAATCATAGTCTTTTGGGGATTGACACTATGTACTTAGTATCCTATACTATAGAAGGATAAATGAACTTGCTTAGAAAATTCTTTAAGGTAGGGGGATCGATATATATATAAATATCATTATAAGAGTCCTTTAAAAATGTGTATATATTATTAGATCTTTCTACCTACTCAACATAATGTAATGTTATTACGTATAATAATCACATTCCTTTCTTTCTGGTGCTTTCCTCTTGAGATTGCTTATGGTGGTTGATATTCTTTCTGTTGAGAACCATATTTGATTGGATTTTAGTTTCAATATGTACGAATAACAAAAGATAAAGAGAGAAGCCAATCTACAAAAGAAATGATTTCAAACCCTTATATTGAAATCAAATATTTTATTTATTTTTCCAATCAATTATTTAAGGAAGTTTCTAAAAGGTTTCCTTCCAGTCAAGTGGCACAAAAGTTTCTCTTTGATAGCATGTAGAGTGTTGGTTTTTAAACTGTTGTGAATTGGTCTATTTGCAATTGAATCTCTTAAGGTTTCTTTCTTTCTAAACCTTATACACCAAACTATAGAATGCCATATTTAATATGAGACGATCTTGTTTCGAAAGTGTAACTTTGGATACCTAAATAATAAGTCTATTCATGCCTATTTCTATGCAGGTGAAATTACAAGCAACCTTGATGCTTGTTCAACTGTAAAAATGCTTAATAGACTATATTTTATTCCCATGTTCAATGCATTTGCTTATTTATTTGAGATTTTGTTATTTTTGGTACTTAATTTTTTTCTATTGTAATTATAGGTTTTAATTCAATTACTTAGAGCAAAAGGAACAAGTTAGGACAAGTTTGTGACAACTTGGAGTTGTTTTGGTCAAGTTATGAAGAGGTTGAATGTTGGGACCCGATTTCGGGACCGGATCTTAACCGGAAAACAAAACGGAACAAAATCGAAAGCGAAAGAAGCGAAACCGAATCGAAAACGAGTGCGAAATGCAGAACAAAATCGAAAGCAAATCGTGTATGGACAAAAATTTAATTTTGACATCCAGGTAACGAAAAATTTCGCAAAGCGTCGCGTTGGAACCCTAAGACTAATCCTAACTGAAATCTGGTATAACTTTTTTTTTCATAACATTCATTCCTTTTTATCTTTAATCAATCTTATTCAAATCAAAACTAATCGATTCTTTTCTCATTAATTTTCTTAAAGCACAATTTCATCTATAACATACTTTATATACTAGAACACTCATTTCATGTCATTTTAATATTTCTAATTTTTACTAAAATTCGGGGTCCAACATTGAAAATGTGCATGATCTCTAAAGAAACCTACGTCCACACTAACATGCCTATGTTAATGGTAGCACGGATCCAGAAAGTTACCATTTTACTAAATAATTAAGGAGTTTCCATCATTAATTTTAGTTATTTAAACAAAAGTAATCAAATTAAGATTAGTACAATAATCATAAATTTTTAGAGTCATATATTTTTCATTTATCATTGATGATATTCAAACATTTTTCATTTTGTGGTTTAGATGAGGTCTTTGGACTTTAGGACTACTTAAGTTTTCCTATGAAAAAATTCATCATTTTCCAAATGTTATATGTATAACGCAAGTATAACATTCAAAATTTGTGTACAATCACTAAATTTGGAAAAATTAATTTGAGAAATTCTTACATAAATAAAAATGCTAATTATTTACATCATTTGATATATTAAGGATGAAATTTGATATTTAAAATGCTTAAATAGTTCCTTAATTTTATTCACTGATAGATAATTAAAAATATGCTTTGAAATTTAATTATAGAGGATAAGGATGTAAACCAAATTCGTTGATAATGAGATGTGATATTGTTTGAGTTGTCAATTTAGCTCTTTGAAAGAGCCTTCTTACTTAAAAATCAACCTTCAATTTGGATCATGATAGATGATCACAAACCTCAATAAATTAGAAAATATTAAGACCTTATAAATTGATTTTGCAGTGGGCCATTTAAAAAATTATTCTCCCCTTATTTCTTTAATTTCTATAAAGGATAATCCTTGACAATTATTTTTTTTTATCTTTTATTTGCTTAGTCAATCGTTTACCATTTTTCATCTAGTTATATTTTTCTTTTCTTTTTTATTTTTAACTTTGGTCTAGGCCACTATTTATTATTATTTTTTAATTCTAGTAAGCTTTCTTCTTATTTTCTTTATATGTGAAATTTTTATCTGAGAGCTTTCTTTAACAAATTTGTAACCTATTTAGACTTTTTTCGTGCTCTTAATTTTGCCTAGTTCATAAAAACTTTTAAAACAAATGAGCTAAGCTTAAATTTTTCCTAGGTAGCCATTTTTTTCCATTTTCGTCTTAGTGAGCTTTAGTTTTGAAATTTCAGGTTATTTGCCTATTGTTGTTGCTTGTAGAAAACAATTTCCATTTTTTTCTCTCTTTTTCTTTCTTTCTTTTTTGATGAAATAATCTAATTTTTGGGTGAGTTCAAAATTTTAACACATTCTTGGCAATGGCATTATCTATATATAGAAACCAAAGTAACAATTTTAGTATTAGTCTTTGGGATTACCTTTAGTCTTTTTGGCCAAAAGCTTGTGAGAAAATGACATAATGGAATGTATCTCTATCAAATTTGAGGAATATTTTAGTTGAGGCCACAATTTTGGTCTTGAAACCACATTACCTATTAGAATCAATTTCTTTACCATAGTGAATCAACATTGATTCTCTTAAGAATTTTTTTATTTAATCATATTTTTTATGTTTTTAGAGGAATATATCATGAGTAGAACTTTTTCCTAAAATATCTTTTTGCTTGGGTTTAAACATCAGTTATGATATGCAACAACTAAAATTGAGGAGAAATTACATTTTTTTAACATAAGAGTAATTGCATTCATGGAGTCTTAAGATTTTGATTTCAGACTTGTCCACATTGCAATAAACTAGATTTAAAAGGATTTTATTGATAACATCAAAGGATCTTTTTAATTGACTACACTAGCTTTCTTACGCTACCATTTCCTTAATATCAAAATTATATGGCCTTAGAAAGATAAGAATACATTATAAAAGAATAGGCCAAATTGATACCTTGAGAAATACTTTGAATTTGGTATTCTCTAGGTGTATATACATGTAATTAACATTAGTTTTTTAATAAAAAATAATTAATTGATAGATGAAATTAAAACAACATTACCATGAGTTCTAGGCTATCCGCCTATTCCTTTAATGAGAACTAATTACAAGTAATAAAGCTAAAGAAATATCCAAAAGAAAATATATATGCCTTAGTGAAATTGCAAATGAAATTACAAGCTCCACGTTCTTTTCAGCCCATAGACAGAGAGTGCTGCACATTTTTAGAATATATGCTTGCTTTGATGAGGTTGACAACTCTATCTTCAAGTTGGTATTTCTCTATCTTCTTATCTGTAAATCTACGATTATTATGCTCTCTCCATATAGTATATAGGATAATTATGAATGCTTCTTTGTAGAAAGTAGCATTGGGTTTCCTCTGCTTCGATTTAGAAATGTTCTAATTTAATATTTGCTCCTAATTGTAACCATATAAATTATCAGGTAACATATGTCATATTCAACTCCAAATAGCTTTAGAATAAGGACATTGAAAGAAAAAGTGATCCTTGTCTTCAACAACAGTACTATAAAGTAAACAAGTAGTATCAGTATTGCTATACAATAGACTCTTAGTTTGGAGTCAATTTTTGATAGAAAGCCATGAGATGAAAGAAGCCTTAGGGCTAAAAACATTTCTCCATAAGAAATTGAACCAAGGCATATCAGCTATTGCATCAGTAAACAGTTGATAACATGAGTGGTTTGAGAAAGTGCCATTCTTGTTTAAAGACCAACATATGACATCAACGTTGTGTGGATCATTAAGCTATGGAAGTTAGTTCAACAAATTTTGAAATCCCCTAAAATCTCCATGTCATTCACCGTTCATAATCAAGGAAGAAACTTTAAAGTTTAAAGGCAGTCTATTCCTTAGGAGTTGTAATTAAGGTATGTAGCTTAGTGGGCTGATGTTAAGCCATTTTTCATAACCAATCTAAGTCCTATCCCCATTTCCAATGCTATGTTGAATGCACTTAAAAAATGATGGTAAGTGAATGAAATTTATAAGGAGAATCAAAATCATATGCAGTTGGGAGTAGAATAAAGTTGTAAACAAATGGAGATTCTAAATCTAATATGTTATAAAGATTTTAATGCTTATGGAAATGTGTTCCGTTTAATGTCTACTGATAAGCTCTGTAAGTATACGGGTTTAGTTGAAGCAATTAAGTGTCGATCCACAAAAACTAGGTCAAAGTACTAAATTTATACCTTATAAATTTGCTAAGCAATTGAATATGAAAATTCATTTGTAAAGGAAATATCAATACATGATTAACATATTTTAAACTAATATTGTAGGAATTTATTCCAACAAAGAATTCATGCCATCCTTATGAAATAAAATATTGATCTAAGTATATTAATCGACTCTTATCAATTAATTCTTCCAAAGTAATTGACGTGTTGATTCCAAATTTTAAACTAGTTTCTTAGACTAAAATCGAATCCAAGTATTACTTAATCTTATAGTGGTAATTAATTTAGTGTCACTAATCCCTGCTTTAATTCACATTTCTTGATTACTTTATTTGTTTAATATTAGTTTCTTAAGCTAAAACCATTACCAATCCATAGGCTAGATAATAGGATAAAAATAATTATTAGTACTTATCGTCCTCATGGGATCAACTCATATTTTTCGGTACTAGCTATAGCTACATCATACACTTGCGGTATTAAATATTGACTAATATGCTCTAGATCAATCTAGTTTTTGGCGTCATTAGGAACACTTTAGTTTTGTTAATATACTTCAATTTGTTTGTCTAGTTTTACTTATTTGTTTTTACTTTACGTGATTTTGTTATTCTGCTTTATTTTATTTGTTTTTGTTTTATATTATTTAATTGACTTCTGTTAGTTAGGTTATTTCCTTAGTTTAGGTTAGACTTTAGGTCATTTTATGAATCGGAGTAACACTGAGAACTTATTTCATGTAGATCTTCAGATTGAAAGAGCTTTGTATAGGAATCGTCGTAGAACAAACCTTAGGGAGTTTGAACTAGATTGTCAGATAGAGGACTTGGAAGGTCACGCAAATACTGCAAGATTGTGCAACATGGTAGACCAACCAAGAATGATGTTCAATTATGTTAGGCCTGATTTAAATGGCACGAAATCCAACATAATGGGATCAACTATATAAGCCAATAATTTTGAGATCAAGCTGAGCATCATCTAGATAGTGCAACAGTCAATCTAATTTGATAGACTTGGAGACGAAGATCCTAATGCACACATATCTGTGATACATTTAAAATCAATGGAGCAAATGAAGATGCCATCAAATTGCGTCTATTTCCTTTCTTTTTGAGAGGAAAATCAAACAGTGGCTTAAATTGATGCCATGTTTGTCACTGACACATGGGATCAAGTGGAAGAATTTTTTTTACTAAAGTACTTTCCTCCTGGGAAGTCTACAAAGTTGAGGAATGACATCTTATCTTAATACCAAGCTGAAGAAAAACCATTGTACGATATTTAGGAGAGGTTTAAGGAGATGCTTCAATGATGCCCACATCATGGATTACCTCTATAGATTTAAATCCAAACATTTTATAACGGGATATGTCAGAATACAAGGTAGTCGATCGACACTAAAGCTGGAGGGATGTTAAATAATAAGCACTTGAAACAACCTAATAGTTGATTAAAGACATGGCCATGAATAACTATCAGTGATGCTTAGCTAGAGCATGAACCACCAATAGGCCATCTGGAGTATACGAGGTAGATGTAGTAAGGAGATTGGTAAGTCAAGTGGAAGCCCTGAGCAAGAAGACAATCAACCTGAGCAAGAAGACAATTAACAGTACTATAGCTCTATAGGGACAAGTGATGCAGTATGAATCATATGGGTTTGATCGCCCAGGATAAGATTGTACATCTAATCAACCCGAGCATGTAGACTATTTGGGAAATGCTACAAGAAACCAAAATAACCCTTATATTAACATGTACAATTTGAGATGGAGGAACCAACCCAACTTCTTATGGGAAAATCAGGGACAACAAAGGAACAACCCTCCACCAGGATTTCAAGCACAAACATCACAACTAAGGAACCCCAAAATGGATGAGATGATACTGGGACTTATTTAGGATTTAAAGGTAAAACATCAATAGATAGAAGCATCCATATGGAACTTGGAGATAAAGTTTGACCAACTAGCCAAATTAGTGACGGAAAGACCTAAAGGAAGTTTGTTGAACACAGTTGAAACAAAACTGAGAGAAAGGATAATGGCAATCGCTCAGGCCACTAAAAAGAAGCTCGACCAAGTCGAAAAAGAAGATGAAAAAGAAAAGGAAGTATGAGTTAGAGATAAATTAATGGAAGTCCTTACAAAAATGAGAATTGATCGTCATAAGTTTGAGAGTAAAGAAAAGACAAAGACTGATTTTACGAATGGACGGACATTTCAAAAAGAGATTCTAGAAGAAAAAGAAAGTGTTACAAATTAAGTAAGGGAAGAAGAAAAGAAAAGGGCTAATGAACGTTTTATGCAGAGTAAATATAATCTGAAGAGAATTAAAGAGTATCAACATGTAATTCAATACCCCGTCCTAGCATAGAGAAAGTCAAAAGAAATAAAGTTAAATAAGGTCCTTGATGTAATAGAGCAAATGAAATGCGACTTGCCCTTGCCAAATCCATAAAAGAGAAGTTAATAAACAGAGAGGAACTGAAGAAGTTAGAGAGTTAAATGTTAAGTAAGAAGAACTCCAACGAAATGGCAGCACTACCACCGAAACAAGATGATCCAGGAAATTTTTATATTCCTTGTACTATTGGTAGTGTCAAAGTGGAAAAGGCTTTTATGGACTTAGGAGCCAGCATGAGTGTGATGTCTTACACTTTGCGTAAAAAGATGGAATTAGGTGAACTAACACCAACTAGGATGTGCATGCAAATGACTGATAGATCACTTCACCATCCTAAGGGCATAATCAAAGATGAACCTGTCAAGGTTGATAAATTCGCCTTCCAACTGATTTTAGCATCTTGGATGATTAAGATTAAGAGATAACCATTATCCATGCGTGACCATTCTTAGCGACTACCAAGTCTCTTATAGTCATTGATGGAGGTTAGTTAACTCTGAGAGTGGGAAACAAGAGGGTTACATTTAGAATTTCTGAAATGAAGGAAAATCCTTTTGAAATTGTGAATAGAAAAACTTGTGAAGAAGCTCTATAGGATTTCACTAGCAAGGATTCACCTGAAAAGCCACAAATTTGAAAGAATGATAAAAAAAAGAAGACGAGGAAGAAGGGTGGTCGAAAGCAAAGTCAAGTGGCTTACCTATAGGTTATGAAACCTGTTGGACCCCGTTTCCGGAGCCCAACATCGGACACGGGAGCGTGAAACTTGAATGTGGATGGAAGACTTGGAAATTGAAAATTTAAAAGAAAAAGTCCTTCGGAAGCAAAGGTGAGCATCGCCGGGCGAGCACACGCAAGGTTCACATCGCGGCGAGCGATTTATCTTTTTCCGCGACGTACCTGCAAACGATTTGTCGCTGCGGCGAGCAAATGGGTCTCACCGCGACGAACACACCCGTCCCTAAAATATGCAAATTTAAAATCTTTCA
>JANITX010000210.1:32096427-32114048 GCA_027564395.1 Erythroxylum ulei | reverse complement strand
TAGTATCGTCTACTAATTATTACCGTTCCAATTTTTATTAAGCTATTTTTATAATTTTATATGACTAAAAAAAATTTTCTTACCCGTTTCAATTTTTATTAAATGCACTAGGCATTTTTACTGCACATTTGCGCAGAGTTAACCTGCTAGTACTTAATATGAGCTTGATTTAGTCCCACTTTGGCAAAAACTTGAACTAAAACAGAAAAAAAAAAAAAAAAAAAAAGCTAAATAGATAATAGACTTACGATGATTTGTTTTGCTCAGGTATCTACAGTTGTACTTTAGCAATGTTTGGAAGATATAAAGCGGTAATTGCTTCTGGGAACGGAGAAATTTATTTAGTTAATACTTTATTTTTTATGGGTTGACTCGATGCGAGCGAAAATTAGTCGAAGAGTGGATAGCTTAAAAGTATCTTTTTACTGTTAAGACTCTTTTAAAATATCTCGTGAGTAAAAAAAAAAAAAAGAAGCTTGACATAAGCGATAATAAAGATGGGTAGAAGAACTACTGGCCCGTTTGAAGTTGTACGCCCACGTTTGGGGCATTGGTGAAATGACTCTTTCTCTTATGTGATAATACTTCGTTGGCTACCATTAAAAGATTCGAATTACATCCACTTGATTCATAAACTTTGGCGTTCAGGATGCAAAACACAATAGACCAACTGGGCACTGGGAATGGTACAGGAGGATAATCACAGTGATTATGGCCAAAAATATTTGTACAACCCAACGTGCTTGTTTCTCTTTTTATGCAAAATAATGTTTGTCTAATGCCCTACAAGGCGATAAATATTTTTAGACTACAAATTGAAATAATGGGTACTTACACCAACCAGAACTCTATTAGGGACTTCAATGGTGCATGCCTTATTATGGTTATCTTGTCGTTCTCACAAATTAAACAAACAGAGGTAGGAAGGAGCGCCCCACAAGATACGTGCTGTTCATCGTTGTCAGACCCATGGGCTTTTAAAGTAAGGCTAGATGGCGGCCAGCTAGACGCCCTGGACCAAAACTAATCCTTAGTAAGGATACATGGCAGGCCCACTAGACGCCCCGGACCAAAACTAGTCCTCTCAATCATCAAATTGGGAAAATTTTGTGGATTCAAAATCAAAATTAAAGTGAGAGTGTGAGCCTGACCCTGCAGTTCTCTTTCGATCTGCATCTAAACGTTCCTCTGATCTCTCTATTCCAATCCCAATCCCGATCTAGGCCACCATGGCGGCCGCCAATGCCCCTATCCTCATGAAAGAGTCTTTAACGGTATCAATTCTCCCTTTCTCTACTCTCTACTTCCATCTTCTTCCATTTTTTCCAATCTTCAGATCTAATTCCTTTAACTGTGTTTCCAACCATTTCCTTTTCTTCTTCTGCAGTTGCCGGCCCTTGGGATCAATCCTCAGTTCATTAATTTCACCCATGTTACTATGGAATCGGATAAATACATATGCGTCAGAGAAACGGCGCCGCAGAATAGCGTGGTGATTATCGACATGAACATGCCTATGCAGCCTCTCAGACGCCCTATCACTGCCGATTCCGCTTTGATGAATCCCAATTCCAGAATTCTCGCTCTTAAAGGTACCCTTCTCTTATAATTTGTCTTTAATCTTTCTGATTATTTTGGATCGATAAGTGTAGGAGATGGTTGGTTTTACTTTGGCCCTCTCGTTCGCTTTTAGGAATCTTATTAGGCTGTCGTAGATATCAAGATTGTTTGCCTCTAGTAGCGTTCTGGTTGCAATGAGTACAGTTTTAGGTTTGATTCAATTCGACTCGGTTGGGAGTGGGAATAGCGGACATATATTACAAGGTGCTATAAATGTTTATATTCTTTCATTTTCATTAAATTCTTGCTTTGATATCTACTTTGAGTTTGACTACTTTGTTTGTGTGCAGCTATTGTTATTGTTGTTGTTGTTGTCATAGCATAGCTGTGGATTGCAATTTGAGGTGTGACTTTATTTTGGTGACCCATTAACCACCTAATGATCTGTGTCTTTTGGGTTTGAAGCTCAACTTCCAGGAACTACTCAGGATCACTTACAAATATTTAACATCGAAATGAAAGCCAAAGTGAAGTCTCACCAGATGCCAGAGCAGGTTACACCTTATGCTTCTCTTTTAATTTATGAGATATGATAGTGCATTTGTTTGACGTTTATAGTTCTCTGTAACATCTCACCATGCTAGGCATTATTGCTTTTTCCACGCATTAGGTTGTGTTTTGGAAATGGATTTCTCCCAAGATGCTTGCGCTGGTCACACAAACTTCAGTTTATCATTGGTCGATAGAAGGCAAGTATCTTTTACTTTTCCCTCAATGGAAAATACATCTCTATATCACTATATGTGCCATATTCATTAATTATTTGGCTTTGCTTTAATAGTGCTGAATGCACCCCCTTTATTTGTTACTTATAAATGTTACCCTTCTCAAGTCTTCCTTTTATTGGTCTTTTACCCCTTCTTCTATGCAGGTGACTCTGAGCCTGTTAAAGTTTTTGAAAGAACTGCTAATCTGGTGAATAATCAAATTATCAATTATAGATGCGACCCATCTGAAAAGTGGTTGGTTCTGATTGGAATTGCCCAAGGTCCTCCAGAGGTATGTGCCTCTGTGTATCTATTCTGTGTTACATCAATCCTATTATTGGTCAACAGATAGTTTTTGGTTGGTTCTAATATTGCAAAAGGTTTTAGTTGCTTCAACATTTATATATGGAAGAGTGATATAAGTTGAATTTGGCAGTTAAGGTGTAAGCTGTATAATGTTTGGATTTCGTATAAGCTAATCTGAGGCAGAATACTTTTTGGTAATATTAAAGATCATGATTGCTGCTGTATTAATTCCATCCATATTTGCAACTTTGTTGAGAAAGCATGGTTCCTATTTATGACAGATTGCTGGATAGGACATTATATTCAAAAGTTTCTGTTGACATGTATATCTTCATAGTGTCACAGAACACTGATTTTCCTTGTCTCTGTCTCAATTTGAAGCTTATGCAAAGGTTCCTTAGCTGCTGAAAAATTATCTATTTACTATTGGTAAAAGATGGGAATTAGTTAATTATTTCACCAAATTATATTATATTTTTCATAACACATTTCTTTCTCTTGGGACAGAGGCCTCAATTGGTCAAGGGGAACATGCAACTTTTCTCTGTTGATCAGCAGCGTAGTCAGGCACTTGAGGCACATGCTGCTGCATTTGCTTCATTCAAAGTATGAGCTGCCATTTATTGATGTCACTATTTTGGCTTATAATTTGTATTTTTTGTTTGTGTTTTCTGAAATATTACTATATTTCATGGTTCATTCAGGTGCCTGGGAATGACAATCCTATACTTCTTATATCTTTTGCCACAAAGTCGTTCAATGCTGGACAGATAACATCAAAGTTACATGTTATAGAACTTGGTGCCCAGCCAGGTCCTTTAACCTTTATATGATATTTCCTTTTCCACGGATTGTTCTATTTCAAGAAGAGGAATTGTACTTTGCATTCACTTGAAAATTTTCATTTGGTCAGAAGCAAAATCTGTGATTTGTAGCTGTACTTTCATCTGTTACATTCAGTTATTCTAATAATGATTCTGTGCATCTGTTAGGCAAACCATCATTTACAAAGAAACAAGCAGACTTATTCTTTCCGCCTGACTTTGCTGATGATTTTCCTGTATCAATGCAGGTAGAGTTTGCATTTTGTTGATTAATTGTTCCACCTGATTTGTTTAATAGAGTCTAAAACCTCATGTTTTTATTCGGCAGATATCTCAAAAGTATGGCTTAATATATGTTATCACAAAGCAAGGACTACTATTTGTATATGATTTGGAGACTGCGAGTGCTGTTTACAGAAATCGTATTAGTCCAGATCCTATATTTTTGACAACTGATGCGTCATCAGTAGGTGGATTCTATGCAGTCAATAGACGGGGCCAAGTTTTGCTTGCAACAGTAAATGAAGCAACAATTGTACCTTTTGTTAGTAGCCAGGTACACTACTTAAACAGTTTTTGGCTTGTTCTCTCTCTCTCTCTCTATGTGTGTGTTTGTGTGTGAGGAAATGTATTCTAGAACTAATCAATTTGGTTATATTTCAGTTAAACAATCTGGAACTTGCTGTTAATCTGGCCAAACGAGGAAACCTTCCTGGTGCTGAAAATCTGGTAAATTTAGCTCTCACAGATCAGTGTACTTTAGTGAAGAGGAAAAGAATCTTTTCCCTTCTTTGAGTTGCTTGAAATTCTTTTCTTGGTTTTCTGTGAAGTTTGAGGATTATGTTTAGTTGTATGGTCACCCTTGAGTAAACTTTTAAATTGGTTTGTGATGCTACAAGAACTGCCCTCTCCTGGTTGACTTTTTAATGTTCGTCTTCTTTGCCAGGTTGTCCAGCGTTTTCAGGAATTATTTTCTCAGGCGAAGTATAAAGAGGCAGCAGAACTTGCTGCAGAATCTCCTCAAGGACTACTTCGAACCCCTGATACAGTTGCTAAATTCCAGGTCTATTTTTGAAACAAGGACCTTATGATTTCCCTCTCCCTGTCATGGTGATTTTTAAGGATGGGATAATACAGATTTCTGAGCTATTCTCATTATTCATGTGGCACAGAGTGTTCCAGTGCAAGCTGGGCAAACACCACCATTGTTGCAGTACTTTGGTACTCTGTTGACTAGGGGAAAACTTAACGCTTTTGAGTCCTTGGAATTGTCACGCCTTGTTGTAAATCAGAATAAGAAAAATCTTTTGGAGAATTGGTTGGCTGAGGACAAGCTTGACTGTAGTGAGGAGCTTGGAGATATTGTGAAGGTCAGTTTGTAGAAGACTTTTGAGGTCATTGCTGCTTATTCTTGATGTACTTGTTTTATATTTTACTTATTTTTAGAACTTCCAGTGCTTTTTAAATCAACCATTCAATTCATGAATAATGCTGATGGTTGCATTTGAGCACCTTGATTGAGATAGCTCTTGGGATTATTTACTTTACTTGTTCCATTTTTGGCTTGCGTATTGCACTGGTTTATGTATTCCATCTTGTAGCCGGGTTTATGTGGTTAAGTTTGCTTAATGTTTAATGTCCATAAATTTATTACTCCTTTTGTTGTTCTTTTAATTCTTTCTGATGTTGGAATTATATATGCAGACTGTAGATAATGACCTCGCACTCAAAATATATATTAAAGCAAGGGCAACTCCAAAAGTTGTGGCTGCATTTGCTGAAAGGAGGGAATTTGACAAGATTCTTATATACTCGAAGCAGGTAAATCTCTTATCTTACAGTAAATGTAAACTTTCGTACATGATTAAATTCGTGAGTTGTTTGCTGCAAAACATGTCTTATATTTAAATTTTGATGGTATTTTGTTTTGTCGAAATCAGATATGATTTGTTGATTAAATAATTTGTTTATAAAAAACTAACATCTGTTGATACTTGTGAAACATTTTCTGTGTAATGTCAGGTTGGATATACACCTGACTATTTGTTTCTTCTGCAAACGATATTGCGGACAGACCCCCAGGTTTGAAGACCGAGTCTTTAAGTTTTGGCATTATTAGTCAACAGTTCTTACCTCTGCATCAACCAAGTCTTATGTTATCTTTCATTATAGATTAATGGCCTTTCCTTTCTTTTCTTGTTCTAATAAAAGTTCACATTCTGATATGTGATACTTCTGCTCTCTGCATGGTAGGGTGCTGTTAATTTTGCTTTAATGATGTCACAAATGGAGGGAGGCTGCCCTGTTGACTACAACACAATAACTGATCTATTTCTTCAGGTTCGGTGAACTGGGTTTCCATTTCTGACATTATTATGGTATCATTTTTTTTGCCTAGCTGAACATGTGTTCTAGAGAATATTAACACCAAAGAAAAATACCGCTGGGAGGTTTGCCTACACCTTTTTGTTACCTGTTTTCTGTGTGGGAGGTGAACGTTTGAAGAACTCTGTATTTGCTGGGAATAACAATAAAATGCTTACATTTTAGTAATTATTATAGTGATTGTTATATGTTTTCTAACAATAGTGATTGTAGAAATAATAATAAGAGGAACAAGAGGAAGAACAATAAAATGCCGACATCTTTGGCTAATTAATGTTGTTTATTGTCCCCTCAGAGGAACTTGATTCGGGAAGCAACAGCCTTTCTTTTGGATGTTCTGAAACCAAATCTGCCAGAGCATGGATTTCTTCAGACAAAGGTGAACATCTTTTTGTCAATTTCTTTGTGATGATGAATTGATTATAGTTGTCCGGTGACATTACAGTCTTGATGTTCACTTATGTCCAGGTTTTGGAGATCAATCTTGTAACCTTTCCCAATGTGGCTGATGCAATTTTAGCCAATGGTATGTTTAGTCACTATGATCGCCCACGTATTGCCCAACTGTGTGAAAAAGCTGGTCTGTATATACGGGCCCTTCAGGTAAAGAGCATTCATGTTCTCATTGTAATTTTTGCACGTGCTTTTCTTACTTCATGGACTAATATCTTTCTTTTTCCTTTTTCTTTTGTAGCACTATTCTGAGTTGCCTGATATTAAACGTGTTATTGTGAATACACATGCTATTGAGCCCCAGGTTTGCTATTTAAATGCTTAAATATGTATCTTGTGATTCTATTCATTTTTGTGACTTGAACTGTTGGTTTTTAGGCACTTGTTGAGTTCTTTGGCACCCTTTCCCGTGAGTGGGCTCTAGAATGTATGAAGGATCTTCTACTTGTTAATCTGAGGGGTAATCTTCAGATTATTGTGCAGGTAACGAACTACTGGTAGTATTAGTCATGAATTCCAGAATGGTCCTTCAGAATGCTAATAACCCTACTATTGTGCAGACTTGCAAAGAGTACTCTGAACAATTGGGTGTGGATTCATGCATTAAACTCTTTGAGCAGTTTAAGTCCTATGAAGGATTGTATTTCTTTTTGGGTTCGTATTTGAGCTCCAGGTACCCTCGTTTTTACTTGTCTGTACTGTTATTATTTTTTCTTTTAGTCAGGAGGGGAAATAATATTTATAGAACACCCGAAGAAACTAGGTACCTGGCCCGTAATGAGTTGGCTCTCTCTCTCTCTCCTCTCTCTTGCATAAAAGCATCCGTGTATCGTCCTAAATACATAATTCTGTTGGACTGTTAATAACCAGAATGTCACCCACTTTAAGTCCCACAGGCAACAAAACATTCTTCAGTCTGTTTGGTTTTCCAACAATCTGTTATAAAAGGACAACCACCTCAGTTTCTTTAAGATATGCTGCATCATTTTGTTTCTTACTCTTTTCTTTGTGCTTTTGGGACAGTGAGGATCCTGAGATCCACTTCAAATATATCGAAGCAGCTGCAAAAACTGGACAGATTAAGGAGGTAGAACGTGTGACACGTGAATCAAATTTTTATGATGCTGAGAAAACAAAGAACTTCTTAATGGAAGCCAAGCTCCCAGATGCTCGTCCATTGATCAATGTCTGTGATCGCTTTGGTTTTGTTCCAGATCTGACTCATTATCTGTACCGAAACAATATGCTTCGCTACATTGAGGGTTATGTGCAAAAGGTAAGAATGTGAGAAGTTGTTAGGTTTAGTTCTTTGTTGTATAATTTTGCAATACATAGATGATTTTGATCTTCTGTTATAAAACCTAAGATCTTCCAGTGAACATCAACTATAACTCAACTTTTTTCTGTTTGATAGGTCAATCCAGGAAATGCTCCTTTAGTTGTAGGACAGCTGCTTGATGATGAATGCCCTGAAGATTTCATCAAGGGACTAATTCTTTCAGTCCGTTCTCTTCTGCCAGTTGAGCCTTTAGTAGAGGAGTGTGAGAAAAGGTCTGCCATTTTTAGAATGTTCAATTCTCCAAGTATCTCATATATTTCGGCTTCTTACATCTGTTTCCTATATGCAGAAATCGTCTTCGTCTGCTTACCCAATTCTTAGAGCATTTGGTGAGCGAGGGAAGCCAAGATGTGCATGTTCACAATGCTCTGGGTAAAATTATCATAGATAGTGGCAACAATCCGGAGCATTTCCTTACCACAAACCCATATTATGACTCACGTGTTGTTGGCAAGTATTGTGAGAAGCGGGATCCCACACTTGCGGTTGTTGCATATCGCAGAGGGCAGTGCGATGATGAACTTATAAATGTTACAAATAAGAACTCCCTTTTCAAACTACAGGCCAGGTTTGTGCGTCATTGTTGTATAAGGTTTTGTAATACATTATTCATGCATTGTTTTTTCATCTGATTGCTCATTATTGTAAAATCAGGTATGTGGTAGAAAGGATGGACGCTGACCTTTGGGAAAAGGTTCTTAGTCCAGATAATGAGTACAGAAGGCAGCTCATTGATCAAGTTGTGTCTACTGCTTTGCCTGAAAGCAAGAGTCCTGAACAAGTTTCAGCTGCAGTTAAAGCTTTCATGACTGCTGATCTACCACACGAGTTGATTGAGCTTCTTGAAAAGATAGTCCTTCAAAATTCTGCTTTTAGCGGAAATTTCAACTTGCAAAACTTATTGATCTTGACAGCCATTAAGGCTGATCCATCAAGAGTTATGGATTACATTAATAGGCTTGACAATTTTGATGGACCTGCTATTGGGGAGGTGGCGGTGGAAGCCTCGTTATACGAAGAAGCTTTTGCAATTTTCAAGAAGTTTAATTTGAATGTTCAAGCTGTCAATGTCTTGCTGGATAACATCCGTAGCATTGAGCGAGCAGTGGAGTTTGCTTTCCGTGTCGAAGAAGAAGCTGTCTGGAGTCAAGTGGCCAAGGCCCAACTACGAGAGGGTCTAGTGAGTGATGCAATTGAATCATTTATCCGTGCAGATGATGCAACTCAGTTTTTGGAAGTCATAAAGGCAGCTGAGGATGCAGATGTATACCATGACCTTGTGAGGTATCTCCTAATGGTGAGGCAGAAGACCAAGGAGCCCAAAGTTGATGGTGAACTCATCTATGCCTATGCCAAAATTGATCGCCTGGGTGATATTGAGGAATTTATTCTCATGCCTAATGTTGCTAATCTGCAAAATGTGGGGGATCGCTTATATGAGGAAGCCCTTTATGAAGCAGCGAAAATCATATTTGCTTTTATTTCTAATTGGGCTAAGCTGGCTGTTACTCTTGTTAAACTTAAGCAGTTCCAAGGTGCTGTTGATGCAGCTAGGAAAGCAAACAGTGCAAAAACCTGGAAGGAAGTCTGCTTTGCTTGTGTTGATGCTGAGGAGTTTCGATTGGCCCAGATATGTGGTCTCAACATTATTGTCCAGGTGAACACTTGTTTAAAATGCATTTGAATTGCCTTTGAAACATTTTGCAGGACCTTTTGTAAGTAATTCATTTGCATTTAAATACCAGTAGCGTATAAAATCCTAGAAATGTTAACTTTTCTTGTATGCTATTACTCTTTTTTTTTTACTTAAGTTTTTTGTCCTACTTCTGAACTTGCATTTTTTTTTTCATTACTATAGGTTGATGACATGGAAGAGGTCAGTGAGTATTACCAGAATAGGGGATACTTCAATGAGATCATATCTCTAATGGAGAGTGGACTTGGATTAGAACGAGCTCATATGGGCATCTTCACTGAGCTGGGAGTTTTATATGCTAGATATCGACCCGAAAAACTTATGGAGCATATAAAACTTTTCTCAACGCGTCTCAATATCCCCAAACTTATACGTGCTTGTGATGAGCAGCAACATTGGAAGGAGCTAACTTATTTGTACATCCAGTATGATGAGTTTGATAATGCTGCAACCACTGTAATGAACCATTCCCCTGAGGCATGGGACCACATGCAATTCAAAGATATAATTGTGAAGGTTGCCAATGTTGAACTTTACTACAAGGCTGTACACTTTTACTTGCAAGAGCATCCAGACCTGATCAATGATCTTCTTAACGTGCTTGCTCTCCGTGTTGACCATACTCGTGTGGTGGACATAATGCGAAAGGTATACTCTGCTATAGCTGCATTTTTATATTACACTTGCTACTGCTTTGATTTGTGGTTCGAGACAATCAGGAATACTAGCTTTTCTTACCATGGTGGTTTTTTGCAAGAACTGGTATTTTGAGCCACAAACTTGTAGGAACTTTTCTTTAAGTGTGGCAATGATCAAACCGTTTTCCTTCAGTGGTTTGCTCAATATCTTGTTCTTTTACAATGCATCTTATTTGCAATTTCATTGAATTTTTATATGATTTCGAGTTTCAGGCTGGTCACATCCGCCTTGTCAAGCCGTATATGATTGCAGTTCAAAGCAACAATGTCTCTGCTGTAAATGAAGCTCTGAATGAAATTTATATAGAGGAAGAGGATTATGAGAGACTTCGTGAATCTATCGAATTGCATGATAACTTTGATCAAATAGGCCTTGCACAGAAAGTAAGTTGTATGATCTTAATATGCTTTCAGAAACCCAAAACGTGATATTATACTTATAAGAGCTATTATGTGCCTGTGAAGATTGAGAAACATGAACTTCTGGAGATGAGGCGTGTTGCTGCATACATATACAAGAAAGCTGGAAGATGGAAGCAGTCCATTGCATTATCAAAGAAGGACAATCTTTACAAGGATTGCATGGAGACTTGCTCACAGTCTGGTGATCGTGAACTTTCAGAGGAATTACTTATCTATTTCATTGAGCAGGTTTGTTTTGTTTAGCTATCTGCCATACATCCTTTATTCCCTATGAAACGTCTTTTTGCTACAAATAAGTAGATGTGTTCTGCTACATGGAGAAAGATACAGATTTCTTTTCTAACATAAGTTTCTTTCATATGTTGAAATATTTGAGAAGTTTAGTTTCTTGTTCTCAATTATTCCAAACCCTGTTAGATCTTTCTTTACTCAGTTTCCGAATCGCATGGTCGTTATAACATTAGGACTTTGAGATTTTTAGCAACTTGCATTCTTTACTGGATTTTTTTTTTGTTGAACAAATATATCCATTCATTTTATTTGTTAAAATTACTTATCAGGTGTATTAATACTTTTGTGCTCTTTTCGTATATGCAGGGAAAGAAAGAGTGCTTTGCTGCATGCCTGTTTGTTTGTTATGATTTGATCCGGCCAGATGTTGCTATTGAGCTTGCATGGATAAACAATATGATAGATTTTGCATTCCCATATCTCTTACAGGTAATCTTCTCATTTTGCATTATTTATTCTTCATTATCTTTCCATTGTCATTAATGCTTGGTGAAATCTTAATCATGCTTGATGAACTCTTAGTCATGATTACTTTTATGCTTTTGCAGTTTATTAGAGAGTACACTTGCAAAGTGGATGAGCTCATCAAGGAAAAAATTGAAGCTCAAAATGAGGTGAAGGCTAAAGAAAAGGAGGAGAAGGACATGGTTGCTCAGCAGGTATGCTTTATTGGTTGATTTTCATGACTTTGTGATGTGTACTGGGTTTTTATTACTATAATGTTTAACATAAAACAGGCGTTCTATGCATTTCCGGAAAGCTTCTAATGTTTTATACAGTTAAATTCAAGAGTATAAATGTCTTCCTTTGTGAGGAAATTTCTTTGTGCTCCACTAGACCATCAGTGAATCTTTTGAAATTCTTTCTGTTGATGTGTTTGCCTAGAGGTAATGGCTTGGGACTTGATATATAGTTAGTTCTGCTTTTAAGATGTCCTCACTTCTGATTATGCCCTTTCTCCCTGTAAGTGAAGGTTCTTAGCACCCGATGGGTTTTGCATTGTTAATCTGCATTCTTGGAAACTTTTTGAAAAATCCACTTCTCTTGGTGAAAGGCATATCCTTTTATTGTGGGTTTGGAAAAATACTGTAATGTTTTCAGTAAATGGCAATCTGTAAATTGTATAGATTACACCATTATGGCAGTGATATATTCTTGGCATTTACAAATATAAATTGTTAGGTAAAAATTCCCTCATTCACCACCTGCCACTGCTACAATTTGCTGTCGCGGGCCTGTATTAGCTTGAAATAAAACGTAATTTGTACACTCATTTCTGGAATCCTCTATTGAAATTGCAGAATATGTATGCACAACTATTGCCTCTTGCATTGCCTGCACCGCCGATGCCAGGAATGGGTGGTCCAGGAGTGAGTGCTGGTTTTATGCCGCAACCACAGCCAATGGGTGGTCTTGGGGGGATGCCTCCAATGCCAGCTTATGGCATGCCACCAATGGGTTCCTACTGATCTCAGGTTTATTACAGGTGATTTGATCTGACGTTGGTGAAGTTGAGCTTTTCTGCAATTCCTGTTTATGCTTGGAGTATTCAGTTATTTTGATGCTGTTGCTGTTATGTGGCTTTGGGAGGAAATTGAACTGGTAGTATGACCATTTATCTCTATGAGATTGCGTCTAAAAGTGCATATCTTACATCAGTGTTGTGGTAGTGGTTTCTCTTAGGATTCGTTTGGTCAAAAATAGGAGCAAAATTTTTTCCCCCCGGTGATGGTTGGGAGCTGAGCAAAGTGCAATGGGTGCTGCTGCTTATATCATATAGATTTGGGTTTTGAACCTTTTGGGGGTTGGGTTGTGGGTGGGGGTGGCATGTATAGGTAACTTGAGATTTATGTATTTAGTTTTGTTTAAAGGAGCTTCTGGTCGGTGTTTTAAAATTTTGTATTTTGGTTGATGTAGTAAGTATATAGACATCTCTTTTCTTATTATCCGAAATTGAAGATTCTTCTCCTTGATGAACCACGGAACTGACTTGTATTTGAACATAATTTCACGTTTATGAGCTTGGAGATGGAGTTGCCTTTTCCAAGTTTTTCTATAAGGCATGAGCAGTGCACGTTCATTATTTAGGTCCAATTTTGTAGAGGTTTATTGGTGGATCCCTTTTGAGATGTGATCGGATGTCAAAGCTTGTTCTTTAGGCTGAACAAGAAAATCATAATCAAAAATAACGAACCCAAGTAATTGGTTGAAAGTGCGACAACATTATTATTTTTGTCGAAGTACCCTGAACGGCACGAGGATTTTGGGATTACATTACATCGCCGCTCCTAAAAATACATATAAATTGATATTGTTATCAAGCAATGGGTCCAGGTTTTCTAGCCTCAATCTTTTTTTTTTTAGGGGAAATAAAACAAATTACAGGATCTTCCGAGGGAGGCTAACCTTTGTCAAATCCTCTACAAGAAGAGTAATACATCCAAAGAGTGCTCTATCAAAAGTGGTAAGGCCGAGTCTCAATGTAAAAACATGGTTGGCAAGTCAGTTAGTACACCGATTCCTCTCTCTGTAGGTATGTCGGGAAAGAACAGCCTAGTTTCAGATGAGGAGTTCGTTGATACCTAGAGCTAAAGGATTGAGTGACATGGAGCGATGCGAGGCATCAGAGAGGAGCTTTTTAACCACAAGAGAATCCAGTTCGAGAACCACGCGTCGAAAACCAAGGATCCAGGCCAGTTAGAGCCTTGAATATACACCCCAGAGTTCAATTGAAACCGGGGAACACCGGCCTATATTCTGGGCAAATCCACCAAGCCAAACACCAGAGCTATTCCGAAGAACACCACCTGCAGTGACTGAGGAGGTTTCGCTGAGACGCGTCTCATCGATATTCAGTTTGACTCACCCTAGGGTATGCGGGCACCACCCAATAAATTGCTCAAATTGCAGGCGAGGGGCCAGACTGGCGCGACAAAGCGAGACTGAGGCCTGGGAACTCAGACGGACATAGTTAAGGATGATAGTTGCAGGAGAAATCGGCCAGGAGAACTGTGCATCGAAAAGTGCCATATTCTTCTATGTCCATAAGAACCAACAGGCAGTCCCAAACAAAACTGCCCAGTCAAGGCCCGAGACCAGCTGATGGTTCTGGAGGTTAAGAGAGAGCCATTCTTGAGGGTTACTAGCGAAGAAGGTGGAAGAGATGGCTTGGCGAGGGAAAGTAAGTCAAAGATTCCGCACTTTCAGGCAATCGCGCACAACATGGAGCAAGGACTCCTCCATACGATAGTGGTAGCAGTCCAAGTTCGTAGTGAGATGCTTACGGGCGCGTTACTGGTTGGAGAGAAGTTTGTCGTGAGCAAAAAGCCAAAGAAAGGAGTGGATACGTTGTGGACCGGGTCAGTGTCAAATTGTCTTCCACAAGCTGACGGAGTGAGCCCGAGGGTGCTCCATAAGCATAAAGTAGGGCGAAGCCATAGTTAATTTTCTAGTAGGTGACGGTCCCCAAATGAGTTTGTCGGCGCCAAAATAAGGCTTGGAAGGAAGGGTGCCCGCAATGGACAGCCAGATTGAGGAAGGAAGCAAAAATTGAAACTGAGTCCAATCCCAGTTACCAGTGGAGTCTACGAAGTGGTGGACGCGACTGTTAAGTTCGGAGGAGGGGAGAGGAGTGGTAGTGTATTGTAAAAGGGGACCCACGTTGGCGACCCATGGATCCTGCCAAAATTGAGCCTGGGATCCATCTCTAATCTTCCAGCACATGCTGTTAATCACGTTGGGCCAAATGGCTTTGATACTCCGCCACATCATGGAGCCACCGGTAGTAGGAATAACAGAAGGGGTACGGTTGGCATCAAAGTGATACTTGGCCGATAAAATTTGGACCCACAAAGCGTCAGGTTTGGTGATCATAGCCCACCCTAATTTGGTAAACAAAGCGTCATTAGTGGCTCGGATATTCCGAATTCCTAGCCCACCCAAAGTCTTAGGGTATGTCTGGATGTGGGTGGAGGGATGGAAGGGAATGGAATGACCCAAATGACTAAGGTCATTATTTGGGAGTCTATTTTGATACAGGATGGAATGGCAATTGATGGCTTTGGAAGCCATCCTTTGCCATCCAAAATCCAATATTTTGTGACCTCCCAAATTGGGGGGTCAGGGATGGAATGGCATGGCTGGCCTTCCAAACCCTAATTTAATGACAAAAATACGTTAAAAAATTAATGAAATTACAACCCCAGTCTAGCAAATACCTATGCGGCTACATGTTTCTACGTCCATTGTGTTTCTCCTTCAATTGGCTTCTTCCATTGACGAACGTTTTCCTCCACAGCTACTAGGGTCATCTGTCTTTGTTCCGTCAGGTAAGCATCGACTATTCTTCTGTGTTCATCTTCTTGACACTTTTTGTATGTGAAGAAATCAAAAATTTTTATTGATGCTGGTGTCTTCTTCTTTGTTCATCCATGGACGTGCGCTTATTAGGTGTTATGTGTTTGGGAAGCCTTTCCATTCATTTTTAGTGTCAAAGGAGTTCCTCTCTTATTTTATTTAAACTTCCAAACAATGGAGTAACCCATTCCATTCCATTCCGTTCCATTAATTGCCATTCCATTCCATTCCATCCTAAACTCCCAAACATACTCTCAAGCTGGTGGAGTTTCCACGTACAGTAGCCACATATTAAACGTTGCTCTGATATCATTTGTAAGGTGTAAAGAGAGTGAACACCATCTTAGATCAAAAGTTTACTAAAAGGATGACCTTTGTTACTTTGAAGATGTACAAAAGGAACACTCAAAACTACTATCTCCCTCCTCATGTCACTCACTCACACCACTCATCCAAGCATTTTTTTTCACTTAAGCATTCACTCAATCCTTCTTTTCTCATTCTACAAGCAAACCTGTTGCTAACTATTTATAACCATGAATGTTGTTAGGTTAGGAAATTTTACTCTAAAAATTACAAAGCTTCTAAAGGAAGCTACAAAATTATTACTGTAAAATTTTGTAGTAAAATATGCAAAGCTTCCTTGACAAGCTAAAAAAGTTCTAGACACTAAAGTTGTCTAGGAGACACAGAGAGAGGGAGAGAGATAATTTTCTAAAGAGAGAAATTTATAGAAAGTGTTATTAGAATCTTTTAACAATTAATACCCATAAATTCGCACTCCCACATACGAATGTTATTTCTAATTTCTATTTGACTTTTCTTACCTTCATATCTTGATTTTGGTTACAAATTCTTGTGTTTTGATCAAAATGAGAGATTAATTGAGTGAAAATGGCGTGAATATTGCATGCATGTTAATTGGATTATTTTGTAAATTTTGCATAAAAAATGGAAGTTCACATAAATTTTGTATGAAAAGAAAAAAAAAGAAACGTGGTGACTAATCAAGTTAGTCATGGTGGTGACTTGTCACCACCGTGACAAGTTTCACAATAGTGACTAAACTTGTCACCATCATGACCAGCCTCACGGGGGTGACAAATAAAGTAACCCCTGTGACACGTTTTTCCTTTCATTCATCTAATTATTACCTAGCATCTGCAAGTTGAAGCCTTAAAAACCTAGACCTAAAATGAGACTACAAATAGAAAGAAGAGAGGAGGGTGGTGGCACATTCTAACATTCTATCATTTCACACACAGAAATAATGGGACTTATTTGGGGACACAAAATAGATAGAGAAAAGGAAGGCGGGGAAGAGAGGCAGAGAAACAGAGTAGGTTGGGAAGAGAAAAGGAAGAAGAACAATAGAGAGGTGGAAGCAGCGTGAGCAGTCGAGCATCTAGGTGAGAACCAAGCAGAGGTAGAAGGCAAGAGTCAATGCAGAAAGCTTGAGAGTGGCAGGAGATCACCCCAACTCCCTCATCTGAACACTTGTTTGCTCATTCTGTTTATTATTTCTCCATGTTTTATTGAACTTACTCCTCTGTAGTTGACAGACTCATACTTTGTTAGCTTTGTGATAGTTCATTTGGTTATTTACTGGGTTTATTACTTAAACACTTCTGTTATACTGATAAAGATGGGAATGAAGTATTTGAATATGATGAATCTTGCTATTTACGTGATGACCTGACTTATTTTTCTTGAGGATTAGTGTAACTATTTTAGTCAAATATGCATGATTGAGGGACTGTGTTGTTGCCTTATGTTTGCTATAGTTTTTGAAGTCGATGGATGTAATAACATAACCAAACTTTGCATCATTTTGGTATTAAATGAAGGATCGAGAGAAGAAGTTTAATATGGAACAAGAAACTAGAAACGCTTAGGTTAAGAATTAGAAATATATTAACTTAAGTGGTAATTAGTAGTTGGGTTTCCATAATTAATTAGGAAGATAACTTGTCGAATAGAAAGTTAGATTTAGTTTATTATTCGAGTTGATCTTAGAACCTAAAATTATCCAATCATTTCTCCTTAGTCCTGCATAGGAGATTAAATTAGTGAAATTAATTCTCAAGAGTTTCCTACTTTGATTAATCTATTCGTTTTTGCTTCTGGTTGAATCATTTTACTTTTCAGTTTAATCTTGTGATTTTGTTTAAAGCCTTCACTTAACAAATCGGGATAGAATATTTAGAATTGCATCTTTTTTTATTTATTTATGTTCAAGATTAATTTAAGTGAACCAATTTAACATCCATGGGAGACAACCCTAGGTAATCAACTATAACTACCTCGTATACTTATGGGTAGGATAACCTAGGTATTTTTAGAACTTATTTTAGGCACAACAACGGTGTTGGACCCCAAACTTTTCTTGGAAGTTAAAACTAATAAATGAGAAATTGTTAGTGATTAGTCATGGATAAAGAAAAAAGAGAATTCTTGAATTTGAAATGATATACAAGATTAAGGTAGTGAATGTGGTAAGTTGATGGGGAGTGGGTTTCATGT
>JANITX010000210.1:31933171-31948069 GCA_027564395.1 Erythroxylum ulei | reverse complement strand
ATAATTTATTTAAATCATGCTTAATTCAACAAGAAAAATTTCGGGGGCCAACATATGATGATTATATGGTTAATTTACAAGATTTAGAATTTGACAAGGGAACTAATGATTATCTAATTTTTATTTCACAAGCTATGGAAAGGTAGTAATTTTTTCAAGCGCTTAAACGTTATAAAAAAGAGATTGAATTAATGGAACATAATGAAGTATGGGTTCTTATTAAATTTCGTGAAGGTTATAACATAACTGAGTGTAAATAGGTATTTAAGGTCAAACATGACACTAATGGCAATATTGGACAATAAAAGGCTAAACTTGCTATTAAAGGTTTCACTTAGAAAAATATTGTTGTCTATAAATAGAAATTTTCACTTATTTCTAGAAAGCACTCATTTAAAATTATCATAGCATTAGTAGGTCATTATGATTTAGAGCTCTATCAAATGGATGGTAAAAACTACTTTTCTTAATGGGAGTTTAGAGGAAAAGTATACATGAACTAACCCAAGGATTTTATAGTTGAAAGAAAGGAACATATGGTGAATAAACTTAATAAGTCAATATACATACTTAAGTGGTATCATAAGTTCAATAATACCATCAGTTACTTTGGATTTAGAGAAAACATTATTACCCAATGCATTTATGCAAAGATAAGTGGAAATAATTTTTTAATTCTCATTGTTTATATTAATGATATCTCATTATAATTAGTCTTGACTTATTTACTAAGACAAAGAACTATTTAAGAATTAAAAAAAATGTTTAAGGCATCCTATGTGAACGAAATAGAAATATTTTGATAAAAATTACAAGGATTATTAGGATTGTCTCTAGAACTGTATATTAATAAAGTATTAGAGAGTTTTGAGATAGAAAGTGCTTTAAAGAACCAATTGGAACTCAAAGAAATGGAACATATTCCTTATACATGTATTATTAGAATCTTGATGCATGCTCGTAATTTTACTAGATTGGATTAATTTTTCTATTTGAATGCTAAGTAAATGTCAAAGTAATCTATGATTAGATCATTGGAAAATCTGTAAGTAAGGTGTTGACATACTTTCAGGATAAAAAGATCATATGTTTACTTGTAAGAGTTTTTAATTATCTCAAGGTAATATGATAGATTCACGTCATGTTTGATGTATGGATACAAGATAATCAACATTTGACTATTTATTCCTTTTTGCTAGAGGAGCAATCTTATGGAAGAGTGTGAAGAAGTCTATCATTGCTTTATCCACCATAGAAGTTGAGTTTGTGGTATGTTTTCAAGGTATTATTCATGAAATATGACTATGAAACTTTTAGAATTTGGGATTATCAATAGTATTTCCAAGTCACTAAAAACTTATTATGAGAATCTCGTAGCTATTTTATTTTATAAAAAAAGTATTGAAAAGAAACTAAAAATATATAATTGACATAATTTGCAATTAAAGATGAAGTTTAGAAACAAAAAGTGCTAATTGAACATATTAACATTAGTCATATAGTTGTAGATCCTTTGACACATTGATTTCCATAAAAAATATTCAAGAACATGTTGAAAGAATGGGGATTATTGAAAATCACTATTGACATTATAATAAAATTTATATTATTTAAGTTTTTGATGCTTTGAGCTAATTTATTTACTATTTTTGATATTTTAATGCATTATTTTTCATTATGTTTGCTAATGTATACAAATGAATGAATTATGTTGGCATAAAAGGATTTATCTCTAATGAAGAAATAATTGTTAGACCACTATGATATCTCTCATTACATTTCGTAATGAGTATAGAACTAATATTATGATACGTATAAGGAAATGTGTTGATCTAATGATGTACATTTGCTATAAATATTATTAGGTTTTTGTTTAATAATAATTTATTATTTGACCAATTTAAGAGAGTATTTTAGTTTATAATAAATGCACTTTGTTCTATTATTTAACCAAAAAGCTTAATAATCAAGTGGAAGAATATTATATATTTTTATCATGGTCTATGTGTCATATCCTTATAGGTTATCTTTTGTTTATGTGAAAGCTGATTATGAGTTAATAATTATTAAATTTCAAAATCCCATTGGTCAAATGAGATATGTTCTTTCTAATTATTACACATGTCAGTGATACATATAATATAAAGAAAAATCATAACTAGAAATTGATCCCTCCTTGTTTCAATTATCATAGTTTTATGTCTATTAAGAAAAGTATATTGTCAAACTGAAAAAGGGGAAAAAAAAGAAGAGAGAAAATAACTTCTTTTGATATTTACTTCTGATTAATTACTATCTTTAACATTCTATTATGGTTTTATGTATATTTTTCTCTTGAGAATGACTAACTTGTGAAAATCATATAGTTTTGAGATCTAGAATATTATGTTTATGTAGATTTAGGGTTTGATTTACATTGCTAAGAATATCCTAACTCTTTAGCATATCAAATCATTCTTAAATCTAATAGACTCATATCATTCACATTTCTTTGAAAATGTTAGAGATATATTCCCTCTTTTACTTTTAAAATGTCAAAAAATAAATAAGAAGAATATAATAACATAAATCTTTGACCAGCTACATGACAATAAATTTCATCAATTATTTTTAAAGAATCACTCCTTGATAATGATAAAAAAAGTTTTGGTGTGCTATTACCTACCCCAAAAATGAAACTTTACTCTTTTAGATATTTATAATAGCATGAGTAAATGTCCATCCCATAGAGAGTATCTAGCCTTGTTTTGTGCTTTCTGAACACGAATGAGGGTGACTTTGATCATGATGAATATAATATAAAAATAACACTATTGAACAAATTAGATTAAAATACAAAAAGGAAATATAAAACAAACTCTGGTTTAAATCCAGAATTATACTCCAACCACCAATACAATTATAAATCAATTTATACTTTGATTATATTCACCTTTGGAACTATTTTTCATCTCCTCTTAGTTATAGTTAATTAAAAAGAACGTGATTTAATTTATCATAACTACCAAACAACCTAAGTCAAACACCTAAGATTTAGCTCAAAAGCGCCATTAATAATTAGAAAATTTGATTAAACAAAACAACACACAAACTAGTAGCTGTCTTTAATTTACTCAATTATCCTTCCTAAGATCCGAAAGTTATGATGCATCAATCCATACCGGTAAAGGGATTAAATAATTATAGATTTAAAATCTAATATAGATTAATAAAACAAAACAATACAAGCATGTGTGGTTGCATTTAATTAAGCCAATTGTCATTCCTAAGTCTAATGACGCAACAATCCCTTAAATCCTATTCACTTCATAAATTAAAGGGATTAAACAATTATGGATATAACATTTAATTTATAATAGATTTAAAAATAACAATAGACAAGAATTCATCCTAATAATTAAGTGAAATAATTATAAAAATAAAAACAAAACAACATTCAATACTCTACATATAAATCAAATAATAAAACCAAGGGTTAATTATCAAGAAAAGCTCAAACTTTTGTCAAAATTTTAATTATAGCTCAAAGTTTAAAAAGGAGCAATAAAATGCTCAAACTTTTAATTCTTTTAATTATAACCCGAATTTCAAAAAGTGGCAATAAAATGCCAAACTTTCAATTTTTTTTTCCAATTCCAGCTAAACGTTAATATTTCCTGTAAGTTTGCTAATGTAGCTTGTCACGTGTTTTAGAAACCGTAACTATTAATATACGTCAGCTAAAATTAATACAACAAATGAAGATTAATGAAACGATGTGATTGTTTAAAAGTGACCTAAATCAGATTATGCAACCTCGACGACTTTATGCTTTGATTTCAGTTTGTTTCTTTATTTTTAGTTTGTTCTTTCGACACTCTTACCCTTCAGTTTTTATATTACGCAGCTCCGATGCCCTCACACTAAAAGTATCGGGAGAACAAACTAAAAATGAAGAACTTACTAGTGCAATATGCTGTAATACGAGAGTAATTTGGGGCATTAGAAGAATAAATAGAATTGAAGAAAAATTGAAAGATTAAGCATTTTTGGTCACTTTTTGAAGATTGGGTTAGAATTCAAAAAATTCAAAAAATTAAAAGTTTAAGCATTTTATTATTATTTTTTAAAGTTCAGGCTATAATTGAAAAATTAACGAAAGTTTGGGTTATTTTTTATAATTAACCTTAAAAACAAATTAGATCTCCTAATTTAACCAAAAGTAAAAGTTTATAGTCGAAAACAGGAAAAGGGAACAGGAGAGAGAGAGAAGAGGGGTGACTCTTTTCTAAAGCCAAGCAAAACCTAATCTCAAGATTAATTTTAAAACTAGAATTTTCGGATTCTTTACATAGAAGGCACGTTCAAATTTTATTGTAAGCAATAAGCATAGTTTGGACAACGTACATACATTTCAGATTTTTAACAAATTTTATTTTTATCAATTAGTTTAATAAAATAGACAAAAGAGTTAGTGACTCCGAATTCTAGTCATTGTAGTCGACAATGATTTGTGCCTTGAGGGGAGTGCCATAGCTGAACCAAATTCTCCAACCACATAATTATATTGCAACTTGGAAAAAGAATGGGCTCCAATGAGGCATAATGACAAATTAACCAGACGTCCAAATCTAATCTTTTATCGTCCAAACATTATCAGACAGGAAAGCTTTCATGGCCTTTTCCCATGCCTAAAGGAAATGTGATTTATTGAGATAAAGCAACAAAACGATTTCCGGTCATTTTTTTAAACGAATCTTGCTGGCTTGCTACTATTCTGAGAAAGCAAATGTGAAGCCAGATTAGAAAATAAAAATAAAAAACCTCCAAATTTCTTGTATTTTCATTGGAGTCAACCGTTTTAGACCTGTGGAAAACTGCGAAAAGCAAAGCTATAGTTTAACTATGAAAGTCTCTTGGATGTCACCAAGAGAAGCTCCAATCTCGTCACCCGCAGCCTATGACCAACAAGGGTTTCTTTTCTTACAGGACAAGCATTACGGCTTACATGGGCAGATCCTGATGTTTATTCTTGTTGGCTTCTTCGCTATCTTCCTGATCTCCATAGCTGTATTTCCTTGCCTCAAAATTGCTAGAGATCAGCAGGAACCAGAGAACGAGAACGTCTCTACCCTGCGACGGAACTTTGCTTTTGTTTTTCCGGTGAAGCGGAGGAAGGTTGAACTTGATGCACAACTAGTGTCCATTCAGAACTGTAAATTAGAGACTAACGAGAAGTTTCCCTTGTGAGAAGTAATAGGTTTTCATCGGAATATAAGAAAGCTCTGTTTCTTCGACTGCTGATGATAGGTAAATGTTACGAATATTCTTATAAAGATTGAGAATTCCTCCTATTCATTATGCGCTCTCCAGAAATATAGGTAACTTGTCGTGAATTACCTCTATGTAACTAACCATATTTGTAACTTGCCTAGCTCAATCACTTGTGTTTGTTTCACATCTGTTGGGAATGTCCTCTTTATTTGCAGAGAATACCCTGTAAGTTGAATTAAGAATCTGAAAGGACCAGTTTGCCACTCATTTTAATGATTGGATGGGCACTTTCCGGATTTTTAACTAGCTACTAACTTTCAAAATTAGAACTCCGTGGCAAATAAGACATCCAGGACATAGCAATCAGGTTTTCTTAGTTTTCTGTGGATATTGGAAAATAGAATACTGGAATGTAATGTGGTTGAAAGCTATTAAACATTTTGTTATTTCATTAACTCGTTGGATTATTCTTGTACTTCTTAACTTCGGTAGGAAGTATCATAGAGTAGTTGAATCTGGTCTTTCTGTATTACATCTAGGCAGAATGAGGCGTTATGGAGGCTTGTAAATCTTGCGTTTCATGTATGTGAATTGATTTTCCTACTTTCCTTTTGCTAAATGTCAACTAGTCAAGATCAAATGTTAGAATTAGGAGCTTCGTTGTTTGAGAGAAGCTGCATTTGATCCTAGTATGATAAGAATGAGAATTACTTACATATTCACCCAAATCTAGAGATGGTTAAATTGCAAAACTTGATAACGTATGAATCCAAGGAGCTTGAGGTTGAACTCAATCTTGAGGGAAGAGAGGTTAGGGGTGACAACGGTGGTCTCAAGATAACATAGCGGGAAAAGCTTATCGTACCTATGCCAGATACGTTCATAGGTTAAGGAAACTGTCAAAGAAAAGGAAGGTGTAGCCCATAACCAACTTCGCAAATTTATCACATAGCAAGATAACATTACTCTTTTTGTATCCTGGGGATCAGTATCCTTGGCTACAGACATAAGCCATACATGTCTCTCAGCTTAGGAGGAAAATTATTAGAAGAGCTAAAAAACAAGTGCTATGAAAATGAGTAGTAGATCTTGGCAGCCATGGTCTTTTTTTTTTTTTGACAAGTAAACTTAAATGGATAAGCAAACTTGAAATGTTCTACAAAAGGCCATTAAGGTCTATGGAGCAAAACTTGAACCACTCGCACAAAGTTATATGATGACAATCTCGTATAAAAACTTTCTTATTACAAATATACAGATCATATCTTGTAATATAACAGGTATCATTGTTACGAGGATTAATCAGTCACCTAACAACTAGAATGCATTTTTTCTAAGGTAATCAAAGATAGAATGAACTGAATTAAAAAAATTAACTAAAATTGAAATAAACTAATTACACTCAACAATTGAATAATTGAAACTAGCCATAAGAATAAAATTAATCGATGTTGGAAACCTAGGAATTATTCTATCTTTTTTTTTGTCTTCCCTCTTATCTTGTTAATTCAATTATACTTGATCCTAGATATCTTAAGGTTTTGATACTCTCTCTTGAGATCTAATCAAAAAATCCCAATTGAAATCGATAATAATATAATTGCAACATCTCGATTCACAAAACTATTCATAACCATTCAATTGAATTTGAAGCAATTTTAAGGATAATTAATTCACAATTAGGATCTCTCTTCAATTGTTTTTTAATTTGATATTTGCAGGTCTGTTAAGCTACCAACTCTTGTTGTGCACTTTAACACATATGACTTGATTCGATCTCTCAATTTACAATTTATTACCAAGTATGAGCATAATAAATATCACAAAGCATTGATATTTCTATTGAATTCAACAAGAATAAAGTTTAACAAAATAGATTAAGAACAATCCCTAATGATTTAAAAATCCATAATCATGTCCAACATCCTAATAATCCAAATCAACATCCAAGACAATGAAAAATATGAAGAGAAAAGAAGGAAAAATAGTTTTGAGTCTTAATCTAGAAATCTGGAAAAATTTGGAGTTGCTCTTGATGTCTCCTCTTTGATCTCTTTAATTATGATGTGTAGCCTTCTTTTTGTTGTTTTTCATTATCATTAAATACTCCTTGAGGCTTTTATGCTTCTTTTTTAGGTTTCCCCACTTAAGTTGGTTTAAAAAACATCCCCAAAATGTCAAGAATACAAAATTTTGCATGATGGAAAGCACCCTATGACAATTGAGTCTCTTGCCTTGTCCATCTTCTCTGTCACAATCATGAATGGAGTCACAATAGTGACACAGAATGAATCCATGCAATTGCTCCTTATACATGATAGTGCAATTTTGCATGATCGTGACTATTTCCATTCTTCAAATTCTTCCTTTTTCTTGATTCTCTTGTTTTAACTCACTAACAAATACATTAAACACCCCTTGAAACATGAAATTAAGATCAAATTCATGCTCTAAAACAATCAAACAATTGAAACATATAAAAAAACTAACAAAAACACAATTATAAGTCCTAAATGCATGATTATCATCTAAGAAAACACTTAAAAACACACTTAAATCTCTACAAAACACATTATAATATACACCTATCATTACACCTGATTAATATAACTTTACATAAGAAGATCCTTTGGTTGCCTAAGATGATTCAATATTCCATGAGTTGGTTATTGTAGGGTTTAGCTAAAATTTGTTTTTAAAGATTAATATGAAATTTGACTCTGTGAAACTCATCCCTATAGAATTGCCCCATACTTGGTGTGTGTTGTTGAAAATGCGCTTGTTCTTTTCATCTCAATTAGATTGAACTAGATAGGAGAGAGCTACGTAGTAACATTATAGGTGTGCTTCATCTACATGTGAAATTGTTGAGCTCCATTATATAATATTTTGCCAATTTTTTGGTGGATCCTTTAGATTGCATCTATCCAATATCATTCTCCAGGGTTCATTGGCGAAATTACATTAGAAAAACAAGTGAGACACACTCTCCAATGCATTCATACACAAAGACCTATTTGGTAGGGCAATGTAATTTTTAATTCTGTCAATAGTGGGTTGCTTATCTTTGATTATCCTCTATAATGTGATGGAAGCACTAAGAACAATATACTTGCTCCATACAACTTTATGCCAAGTAACTTTGGATTAGAAGCTTTGATAGAATCTTCATCACAACATATTAGAGAACTAACCCATATCAAAAGGTATCCAAATGTTCTTGACTTCTTCATTTGTGTTTAATCTTAAATTTTGATCTCATTATAAAGATGAGTATGTGAAACTACATTAAGTATGACATCTTTATGATTATGAACTATAATATATTTGCATTTTCCTTAAGAGATTTCTTATGAAGGTAAGCTTTTGAATCTTCTCCAGAGGTCCTATTGAAGTCTAGTTATTATCCCTAAAAGAAGTACTTCTACCATTTCCAATCAACTTAGCAATTTCCAACCTCATCTCATTCCCTATACTAGCAATATATTTTATAGTAGTTGAGGTAGTATTTTTTAGTTTGAAAAGTTGTATGTTCTTATCCTTAATATAGTACTCATTCATCCAATTTGTCCATAAGGATTTCTTATCTTCAACTAATCTCCGGAGTCTTTTGGTAAGCATTACCATACTAAGGGTTTTTTTTTATAGTAGCCACATTAAGCGGTCTTTGTTTCTTAGAAGTACATATCTCTGTAATTTAATGGTGGCCTTATAATCTTCTACATTGCTCCTAGATCACAGGATTCGTTAGTAGTTTATCAACATATTTGATAAAAACTTGAGGGAAGGCTAAATGAGAAAACCAGTGCACATTCATGGAATTGAGGAAAGCTAATATTAATTGAGCTCTACCAAAGAAAGAGAGATTTTTATACTCCAACTAAAATTGTGGATTGAATTTTTTCAAAAAGAGGTTTGAAGTCCCCATATGAGGCTCTAAGAAAAGATTAGGATTTTGAGGTTGGTGAGTAGGAGTTGTTGTTTAGGAAATCAAGTGATAAAGGAGATTAGTTGTTCCTGGTAGGCTTGCCAATAAGGCCCGAGGCCTGGGCTTTTTGGGCCCAACTAGGTAGCCCATACCTGGCTTGGACCAAGGCCGATAAGCAATGCATAATTTTGAATTTTCATATAAAATATAAAGTTAGGCCGGGTCTACCTGGGCCCCCCATGGCTCATTAGGTTTGCGCTTAGGTGGGCAGTCTACAGGCCCAGTTGGGCCTTGAATTAACCTTGAGTTCAAGTTATTATGGGTCAGACGGGCTCGATCTAGTCTATTGCCATCCCTAATTCCTAGTCCTTAGCACTTTAAAATATGTTTAAAGCACTCTTTATGTAATTGACTTCTAGTAAACATTTTTAGTGCTATTATTAGGGAGGTAACATAATTCTTGCTAACTTTGGAAAGAAGTATCAAGTCATCCACAAAACTTAAGTTGGTGATGCCAAATTTTCTATAACTAAAATGAAACATGAAAGGCTGGCTTCTTTCCACAACTCTTTTAAGAAGCATGTTAAAAACTTTCATAAGTAGGGCAAAGATATAAGGAGATATAGGATCACCTTGCCCTATAACTTTGTAGCTTTTAATATTTCTTATAGGTTCACCATTTACCAGTAAATAGAAAGTTGGTGTTGAGAGGCATTGTTGCATCCATTCTATAAAGTTTCCTAAAAATCTATTGCATTCATAATGCTGAAGAGGAGCACATTATCTTAAGCCTTTTTAAGATCAACCTTGATTGTACAATTCTTTCCACCTTTCTTAATGGAATACTTCCTTAGAAACTCCTATAATAGGATGATGTTATCACTTATAATTCTCCCTGGAATATAAGAACCATGGGAATGATTAATGTAGTTACGAAGTACTTTCTTAAATCTTTCAGCTAGAAATTTAGAGATCATCTTACAAATTAAGTTACAATAAGCAATAGGGTGGTAGTCACTAAAATTTTTCTTTGAACCTTCTTTGGGGATAAGTGTAACAAAAGTTCTATTAATATCACCGAGTAGTCTTTTATTTATAAAAATTTTAGCTACAAAAATAAGTTAACAGTTAAAAAAAATCACCAAACACTATTAGCTATGAAAAATACTTTGTAATTAAAAACATTTCTCTTTGAAAATAAGTTTATAGCTAAAATTTTGCCAAATCTTTTTATGTACGAAATATTTTTCACAGCTAAAAACCTTTCTCTAGGAAATAGATATCACAGTAAAAAATTGTCTCCAAATATTTTTAACTACAAATATAAGAATAGCCTATTCTAAACATAGCTAGTAGTTTTAAATAACCTGCAAATTAATGGAAGTTTGAGGTAAGTTAGTCTTTGGCCACAATTATGAAATTTCTTAGCTAAAGACTAAAATTTAACTACTAATTTAAACTAATAACCCAAAAAAAGTAGCCAATTATGTAGTTTGTTGTAGTGTGTATATCTTTGGGACAATGTAACTATATGATTTCTAACTTACTCGATCACTTCCATGATTGTGTATAACAACACAACCCTAACTTTGCACTATAAAAATGGCATTTAAGAGGCCAAAAAGGGTATAATGATATTAAAGACTCAAAAGGGGATAGTTTCCCTTCTTTTTTGAAAGTTATGAGGCGCTAAACTTCATCATTCAAGTTCAAAGGGGATATCGAGGCTGACGAACATGTATAGTTGTTGATTGAAAGACAATTATTTTTCTATTTGTATGTACCTATATTTAATGTATTTTGCTTGTTATTTAAGAGTTTTATAGTATTTTGAGTACTTAATTTGCTTTAAGTGTATTTTTTGTTGACAATTACCTTCATAGAATAATAAGAGATGTATTCGGGAGAAATTTTGGTATGAAATGGAAGAATTGGAGCAATTGTGGAGATACATAATCATGTATAGTGACTGTGTAAGTCACTATAATTAGTGACTGTGTAAGTCACTATAAATGTAGACTTATTCCTGCCTTTGTGGAGTTACATATCCGTGTATGTTAGCATATACAATCATGTATGTTGCCCTTGTAAGACTCTATAACCATGTAAAATCACAAGTTAAGGTGCTTATAGAGATACACGGTCATCTACATGACTATGTAAGTAACCGTGTATATCCAAGAAACCATAGTTTGTTGATATATAAGGGTCATAAGAGGGCTAAATCAAGAGAGCATATTAGAAGCATTAGAATTCAAAAAGAGGCAATAAGAGTCACTAGAGGCACCTGAAAAGGATGAGCAAAAACACAAAAATATTCTACACATCATAAAGAATAAGTACAAATAGTGGAAACATCATGTAAACTCTAGCTTTCTAGAATTTCCAGATTAAGGCTTTTAAGCTTATCCATTAGTTTATTATTCTATTTCATTGCCCTTGATGCCAATTCTGAATAGTTATGTTTTCAATATTATTATGGAATTTTAAATCTATATTATGGTTTATTCTTGAATTATTTTGTTTAAATTTTATCATATTGAATTCAAAATTGTATTGCATTGTGGTAATTTTTGAGCTTATATTTGATAAGAAATTGAGAGATTGAATCAAAGTTATACATGTTAAGTTATGCAACAAGAGTTGGTACCTTAATAGAGTTACAAATATCAGCTTAATAAACAATTGAAGAGAGATCTTAATTATGAGTTAATTATCCTTATGATTGCTTCAAATCCAATTAAGTAGTTAAGAGTAGTTTTGAGAATCAAGATATTTCAACTCGACTGTTATCTATTTCAATTGGGATTACTTGGCTAGATCTCAAGAGAGGGTAAAACCGTATGATATCTAGGATTAAGCATAACTGAATTAACAATGCAAAAGGAAAACAAAAAAAGGACAAAAAACCCAACGACTATGTTTGGTTGGACGTAAAGTTTTTAATGGAATGGAATGGAACATAAATGGATGTAATATTAGAAAATTTTTGTTTGGGAGGGATGGAAGGGTTTATAATGTAATATAATGAAATGTTGTTTGGATATAGGACTTATAATGTAATATAGTGTAAAGTTGCACATTTTCAATGCAGAAATTCATGTGTATGTGAATCATGAATGCATTACTCTTACAAACTTGTCATGAAGACATAAACACATCAAATGGTTTGGGTAAGCCCAAAACATGACACACTACATATTTCCAACGAAATGGTCCTATGTAGTCGTAAATTCTTGAGGGAGTCCTTGAGGGAGCTCCATGCCACTAGCGGGCCGGCGGGAGAAGCCTATACTTGGGTCAACGTGCACGTGATAGTTCTTGAGGGACTACTATAAACCTACATAACACATAGATTTCAAAATCTTGTAAACTTGATGCCCAAAAGGCATATTCTCTTGAAAACTTGCTTTTCATATACTTGTTATATCTTAAAAAACTATTTCCAAAAGTATGGTTTCAAATCATGCATCATTTCAAAGAATCGTTTTAAAAACACATCACACAAATCATGTATAAGCATGTAGGCATTAAATGCACATGAATGAGGTAGTTGCAAAATTAATTTATGTCATTTATTGACAGAAAAACTTTTATTAGCTTATCACCTAACTATAAAAGTAAAACTCACCTTAATGTCCTGGCTTATAACCTGCTCAAATGTACCTCTACTCTTGCTCCTCTTGTCTTTTTTGATTCCCTGTTCATAGACAAAAATTTCCAGCTTCAATGGGGTTGCTAAAATGGAAACCCACAAAGTATGTTCCATAAAATGGTTCTAGAAAACTTAAACTCATGCATTAAACTCATGCATTTTCTAAGCTTCATGAACCAAAACCCTTCTAATATCTAAAACATTAAAATGCTCTTACCTTAGATCTTCACCAAAAGAAGAAATGCTTGGTTCAAAAGAAAGCTCTTGACTTTCTCTACCTTTTTCCCTTCTTGCTTAAACTCCAAATCTCTCTAGAAAGCTTAGGAAAAGAAACCCTAGCTTCACTCTCTTTTTTCCTCTCAACCACCGAAATCTCTCTTCTCTCTCCCTTTGATTTGTTATTCCACTTCCCTCTTTTCCATTTTTGTTTTTCCCCTCTTTGGGAAGAAAACAACACTTCATTCTTCCCATTTTGCCCTTAAGGACTTACAAAAGTCCAACTTTCCCTACCTTTAATGCCTTATGATTTCCAGACTTATGTGGCTTGCCAAAATTGCCCTCACACTCTCTTACTAGTTTAATACTTGAACCAATTCATGTCATAAAGTCTTACTCACATAACATTCTAATCAATTCCAATATGACAAGTCTAGCAAGTCTCCAAAATCCACTTGCTCATGCTTATAGTAAAAAAAAATTTTCAGGGGCCAACATTTCTCCCCCTCTTAAGAAAATTTCATCCTCGAAATTCTTACCTGAGTCGTTGAAAAGGTGTGGATACTTTTCCCTCATGGCTTCCAAGGGCTCACATGTGGCCTCTTCAACACAAGACTTGGACCAGTCGAACCGTCTTGTTCCTGAGGACCTTTTCCTTGGTGTCTAAGATCTCTACTGGAATCTCCGTATAACTCAGATCATCTCTCAAATGAACCTTAGTGGTCTGAATGATGTGGGATGGATCGGATCTATACCTCATCAACATGGACACATGAAAGACGTCATGTATCTGTGACAACTCTGGTGGTAGTGCCAACCTATAGGCTAGCGGTCTAATCCTCTCTACAATCTCATAAGGGCCTACATATCTCGGACTCAACTTGCCCTTCTTGCCAAACCTCATGACTCTTTTCTAAGGAGATGTCTTAAGAAAGACCTTCTCACCTACTTCATACTCCATCTCCTTTCAGTGTGCATCAACGTAACTCTTCATTCTATCCTGAGCTGCCTTGAGCCGTTGTTTAACTAGATTAACTTTATCGACTGTCATTTGAAGTAGTTCGGGCCCTATCAGTTTTCTTTCTCCTTCTTCATCCCTACATATCGGAGTTCTACATCTCCTTCCATATAGTGCTTCATATGGAGCCATCTGAATGCTCGAATTGTATGAATTATTATAAGCAAATTCGACTAATGGAAAATGCTCGTCCCAAGCTCCTTTGAAATCTATCACACATGCTCTAAGCATTCCCTCAAGTGTCTGAATGGTCCTCTCAGATTGACCATCCGTTTGGGAGTGAAAAGCCGTGCTAAAATTCAACTTGGTTTTGAGAGCCTCTTGTAAGCTTCCCCAGAGTCTAGAAGTAAATCGAGGATCCCTGTTCAAAACTATGGAATCTGGAAACCCATGTAGTTTTACCATCTCATCAATATACTTCATTACTAGCACATGAAGAGAATCAGCCTGTTTGATCGCTAGAAAATGGGCTGACTTCGTCAAACGATCAACAATAACCCATATGGCATCATGCTTCCTACTAGTCTTAGGTAATCCCATCAGAAAATTCATAGTTACCCGTTGCCACTTCCACTCAGAAAGGGACAATGGCCTTAACCTGCTGGAAGGTGCCTTGTATTCAGCCTTGACTTGCTGATAAACTAGACACTTGCTCACATACTCTGCAATATCTCTCTTAAAGCCTTTCCACCAGAAATGCTCTTTTAGGTCTCTTTAGATCCTGGTGCTACCTGGGTGTATGGCATAAGGTGCATTATGTGCCTCATCCAGTATTTCATCCTTTACTTCCTTGACATTCGGGATACAAAGTCTATTTCCTACAACCAT
>JANITX010000210.1:31862085-31874609 GCA_027564395.1 Erythroxylum ulei | reverse complement strand
AGTTTTAGTGCAAGGAATTAATTGAGCCATTTTAGAAAAGCAGTCCACAACAACCATTATAGAATCAAAACCTCTCCTTGTCCTAGACAAACCAAAAATGAAGTCCATACTTACATCTTCCCAAGGCTGGCTTGGTGTAGGCAAAGGTGTATATAGGCCGGTTGACTATGAACCCATTTTAGCTTTTCTATATGTATTAAAAGAAGAAACAAGCCTTACTACATCCTTGAGCATTTTTGGCCAAAAGAAAAGGGATTGAGCATAAGCATAAGTCTTCTCTCTACCAAAATGGCCAGCTAGTCCACCTCCATGTATCTCTCACAAAATGATCTCTCTTAGTGAACAATTTGGAATACAACAAGCATCACCTTTGAAAAGAAAACCATTTTGCTTCACAAAATCTTTGTAAGCACCATTTTCACACAATTTCCATACTTAACAAAAATCAGAATCAGTAGCATACATATGTTTAATTTGATCAAAATCAATAACTTGAGCTTGAAGAGAACTCAACAAAACATGTCTTCTTGACAAAGAATCAACAACAACATTCTTGGAACTAGGTTGATGTTTCAACACAAAATCAAAAATTTGAAGATATTCAACCCATGTAGCATGTCTCTTGTTCAAATGTGCTTGACTTTGAATGTATTTAGCCTCATGATCGGTGTAAAGGACAAACGAGGCAGCCAACAAGTAATGACTCCAATGTCTAAGTGCTCTCACCAAGGCATAAAATTCTTGATCATATGTTGAATATTTCCTCCGAGCCTCATTAAGCTTCTCACTAAAAAATGCAACCGACCTACCTTCTTGACTCAAAACAGCCCCAATGCCTATCCCACTAGCATCACATTCTAACTCAAATTGTTTGGCAAATTTTGGCAAAACAAGAATCGGTGCACTAGTCATAGCTTTTTTTAATTTGTTAAAAGCTATTGTGGCTTGTGGTGACCATCTAAACTGTCCCTTCTTCATACAATCTGTTATGGGACTAGTAATGGTGCTAAAATTTCTAATAAACCTCCTATAGAATAAACAAAACCTATGGAAACTCCTAACTTCAAACAGGTTGGTAGGAATTGGCCATTCTACAATTGGTTTCACCTTAGATTGGTCCATACTAATCCCATGATTAGACACAACAAACCCCAAAAATGTGATGCTATAAGTACAAAAATCACACTTCTCAACATTAGCATACAAACTCTCGGTTCAACACTTCAAAATCCAATCTCAAATGCATAACATGCTCATCAATAGTTGGACTTCCATCAAAGTACACTACCACGAACTTATCTAGAAATGGCTTTAATACCTCATTCATAAGCTTCATAAAAGTTGATGATGAATTGGTCAACCCCATTGGCATTACTAACCACTCATAAAGGCCTTCCTTAGTCTTAAAATTCATCTTCCATTCATCTCTTTTCTTCATTCTGATTTGGTGAAACCTATTGGTAAGATCAAGTTGTGTAAAAACTTGTGCCTCATGAAGTTGATCTAGCATGTCATCAAGTCTTGGAATTGGATAACGATTCTTGATAGTAATTTTGTTGACAGCCCTACTATCAGTCACCATTCTCCACTTACCGTTCTTCTTTGGAACAACAAAGACCAGTACAATACAAGGTGAAACACTCTCTCTAATGAAACCTCTCTCTAAAAACTCTTTGACACAATTTTGAAGTGCCTCATGCTTTTTTAGGTTCATCCTATAGGCTGCCTTATGAGGAATGGTGGAATGTGGAATGAAATCTATAGCATATTGGATTTTTCTAAAAGGTGGTAAGCCTATTGGAAGTGTTTGTGGAAAAACTTTAGAAAACTCACTCACTAAAGGTTGGATTACTTTTGGTAGCTCAGCTCTCGGTCTCTCCTTATCTTCAATCTCTAATGGAACATAAGATGGTAAACTTTGTAAAACAACACTCTTTTTCTTCTATGGAAAGTAGTCCCATTGTTCCTTCCTCTCTTTTCTTACCTCCCAAAAATTTTGGTTCAAGTGGTAGCAACGTGAATTTCTTCCCATCTTTGACAAGTGAATAGGTGTTAGCTCTCCCTTTGTGATCAACATTTCGGTCATAAAGCCATGGTTGACTCAAAAGCAAGTGGCAAGCTATCATTGGTACAACATGGCATCATACTTCATCTTAGTACTTCTTGATGGAAAATGGAACAAGGCATCTTTTGTTAACTTTGATTTCATGTTTGGTATCAAGCCAAGTAAGTTTGTAATGGTGGGGAAGTGGTTCGAATTTGAAACCAAATTTTTCAACCATTTTTATAGCAACAACATTTTCACAAGCTCCTCCATCTATTACAACTTCATAAAGCTTTCCTTTGGATAAACATCTTGAATGAAACAATGTTTTCCTCCTCCAATATTGACTCTCATCTTTCTCCACATTCAACATCTTCATCAACACTAATAACTCTCCATCTAATTCCCCTTCACAAAACTCACCTCCCTTTATATTTTCTTTAACGACCAGCCCCTCTTCTCCCTCATATTCAGCCATGTCATCATCCATTCTCACAATTGATGGTCTAACTCTATGGCCTCTTGAATGGTGATGATTTTGTTGGTTGGGCATTCGGATTGGAAATGTCCAAATCCTTGACATTTGAAGCATCGTTGTTGAGTTTTTGGGATAGTTTGTTTGGTAGTTCTTGGTTTGAATTTTGGTGGTGTAGTTGGGCTCATGTTTGGGAATCTAGGAGTGTAATTGGACGTGGTTGGTGTGGAGCTTGATGAATCGGGCTTGGTAACACTAGAAGTAAATAGAGTTTTTGGTGAAGGTGTAGTGTAGGTAGGCTTTGATTGTCTTCAGTTGGCTAGATGTTTGAGGTTGGTTTCACATTGTAAGGCTAGTCTTTTAAGTTCAGTGAAGGTGTTGTATTGATAAAGGCTAACCATATCTCTAATGTCAAACCCCTAAGATATCTTGCATTCATAACTTCTTCATCCTCCCTCAAATCACACTTCAACAATAGATTTTCAAACTCCATTGTATATGCCTCAACCAAGAGTGGGCCTTGGGTCAAACTCATCATTTTGTTCAACATTTTCTGCCTATATTGGGGAGGCATAAATGTTTCTTCCATTTCTTCTCTCATCCTAGACCATATTGCAATCCTATGCCGATGCTCCCTATCTCTCCTTTTCTAAACATTATCCCACCATAAACTAGCATAACCTCTCAATTTCATCACAACAAGTTTCATTTTTTTTCTCATCAATCACATTTCTACATTCAAATATCCTATCAACAGTACACACCCATTCTAAGAAAAGGTCCGAATTTAACTTACCCTCAAACTCCGAAATTTCTACTTTGAAGGTGTAGAGCTCATCTTGCCTATTTTGTTGTGGTCTAGCCATTATTGCACGGCCTGGACCTCCTCTGGCACCTCTTCCACACCCTCTTTGTCTACCCCTCTCAAAATCCCTCTCTTCATACCCATCATCATAGTCATATGGGTCTCCATCATCTTCTTCATGAATCTCCTCCTCCGATGGTGAAGGGCTTGAAATTCTGCTACCTCTTAAGGCTGGTTGAAAAGCAAATTCTTTTGCCTTTAAGGTCAGATTTTCAAGGCGGAGCTGTTCAAGCTGCTGCAACAATTCTTCATTGGTGAATGGTGACTAGTCTTTGGATGGAATGGTGGTCATGGTCGGTTTTCGGTTAAAGGAAATAGATTAATTGGGCTCTGATACTACTTGATGGCGATTTGGGTGTAAAGATGATGGCAAAATAGGTTGATTAAGGCTTAGGTTGATTGGAAACGTTTAGGTCAGATTTTGGTGAAAGGTTCTGGTGGAAACAGTGTGATTGTAGATGAATTCTGTATCGATTGGCTAGGAATTTCGGGACAAGGTCTAATGAAAGTTGTAGGATTTTCTGTCTAGTTTCTAGGGATATTAAGTTTGCATGAATCCGATGTGTGGTTTGGGAGATATAACTGATTTAGTGTGGGTAGGTCGAATCTGGTGATAAGATGATGGTGGTGTAGAAAATGAATAGTTTTTGGAAAACTATCAAACCCCAAATGTTAGTTTTGGAAAGCTAACAACCCTAATGATAAATCACAGCAAAAAGTGGCCGAAATTGTTTTTTTAATTGATTCACGTGTGTCAAAAAAAATGGAAATACAATCAGCATATAAATAAGGAAATGTTGCAAATGGAAAGTCACAAAACTGACCCCTCATTGCACTCCTTTATGGCCTGCGGCTGTAATGGACTTTAAATAGAAAAATTAAGTTTTTAAAACAACCAATACAATAAAAGAAAGATAACACAAATTCAAAATGAAAATAATGAGCATTAGATGCTTTTATTAGCTTTAATCAGGTGATCGCAACTCTATGCCACTAACCAATAGAGAAGCAGCCTCCTTGGACATCTTGGGCTTCTCAAACTCGTCTTCATCATAAGGCAATGGATCAATATGAGCTGCAGCCTTACAAAGGCCAAATGGCTTCAAATGGACCTACAACTTCATGATTAAGCCCAAAAAATCATCATCAGTATTTTCCTCTTCTATAATGGAACCATCTTCATCATTTGGACCCAAGCCCATGTTTGCAACGTCTTCTAATACTTTGTTGGATGGACCTCCATCATTTCCATTATTGATTAACTTCGCTTTTATTGCTATCTTTACTGGTTAAGTTATTAAGTTTTATTAATTCAATTTTTATTACCTTAGACAAAGTGCATTTAAATTGATCGGTGACTAAGCTAGTCCTCGTGGGAACAATATCTTGTGTACTATATAATATATGATCTTTATACTTACAATATTGCATACACTAAAATAGGAAAACATCGATTAATCTAGTGATGTTGTTATTAACTCTTTCTTAGGATTGACTATGTTATTTTGTGTTTATTTGTAAATGATTTAGATAGGCCTACTAGATTATTTATGTATGGATTCATTCGCAAAATCTAAATTGCAATACATAATCATAGTACATCAGATTCACTTGTGGTAAACTAATGGTCAACTATTATTAGGGACAACAAAATATAGGTTAAATGGCCTGAGTTTCTTTGGTTGTTGCTTAGAGTAACCCGTTTTCTTATTATGTAATGCAATTGTTATACTAAATCTAGAGAGCTTATTTTAGGATGTCTAGTAGCTAAACCTAATTAAAAATCTTGTTTAAATTAGATACAATTTAAGGGAAAATTGGGATTAACAAAGATTATTTTTAATATATGATTAATAATTTCAAAGAGAAGTATGAGAACAACATGATGATTGATTATGCACACTCGTGTAAAGGTCGAGGTTGAATGGTGAACTTCATTGAAAACCTATTGATTAATCGTAGTAATTTTCTACTGTTTGATTTGGTTTATCTCTAGTAGCTTAGTTTTACTTTATTTTCTTAATTTAATCCATCTAAATGCCCTCTTATTCCTATATATTTATCGATTCATTTTAAAAGATAAACACATATTTTATATGGTTACGATCTTTTCTCACTGCTACTACAAATTCAGTTTTGTAAAGTTAGGTTTCATTTTTTTACGTTTTATGTGCATCAAGAGTTTTGGCACTATTGCTAGGGTGTGAAGCGATTTTTTTTTTACATTAAATGGTTATATATATTTTTTTGTTCATAATTGATTTTCATAGTTGTTTCTTGATCTTTTATGTTTGTTAGTAATAATGAGTTCTTATCATCAAGACCTTTTATAATTTGATTCAAAGATTAAAAGGACATTGTAAAGGTTGCCTAGGGAAAACACAACTCTAAGAATAACGCAAATAATCAAGTTAGAAGAAGCAATGTCCAATCTAAGAACTTTAAGAGAGTTAGTTACGCTCACACTTGACTCAAATGCCTTTAAGCATCACTTTTTTCAAATTTTACTAAACATATTATTTTTTAGCTTAAGTTTGGCTTAATCTATGTTTTGCATAATTTTCATGGTTTTGTAAGTAAATATGCTTGATTGGTTTATTTCTATAACAATATTAATTTTACCGTAAGTGCACAATGTAGTTGTCGCTAATATTAGCAAGTATGGGTCGAATCACGCGAAGGCAATAAATACTAATAATTACCGTTATCTTATTATCTAGTCTACGAATTTGATTTTGTTTTTTAATAAAGAAAATAAAACTTAAAGAATTAAAATAAATAGGAAACAATATTGAGCAGAGAATAAAGAAGTCACTTAGAAACAATCAATATCAAGAATTAGTGTCTAAGTTATAAATCCCCTTAAAACTCTTAAATAATAGACCTTTTATTATGCAATTTTTTTATAACTATTGAAATGTGGAAATACATATCGTAGACTAATAACTCACTTGAGACTACTAACAACTAATCTTAGAATTATTAACCGATATTATTCAAGTTAAAGGTAATAAGATTGCTTTAGCGATTTGTAAATTCTGCTATTAAGTTCAACCCTAATCTAGAAGATTTATGTCGACCTATCTCTATCAACTCATTTCAATTATAATAGATCTATTCATACACAGAATTTCTCAATCTCTATCTTATGAAATCGAATTCTGTACTAATATTTCGGATCTATTAAACACATAATTAAATCACAATAGATCACTAAAAACAATTACATTGGATAAAAGAATCAAAAACATGTTATAGCACAAACTATGATTCATCTCACCTAGACACTAAAGATCTTTAGTTAGAAATGATAGAAAACAAAAACAAATTTAATTTTTAAGTATTTATCACTGTATGGCAAGCTTTGGAGCCCGGGACATTATAGGGAATACAACCTGCATTCTAATTAATCAATAAATGTAGGAAAAGGATCTCAAGTAGTTTGCTCCCTTCCTAACTTTAGTGATGGAGAAAAGAACAAACAAAAATATTATTTGCCCTTCTACTGGGTTAAACCTGGAAGATATGCCAACACAACATGCAATGGATAAAAAAACATATAACATGATGCTGCTCTTGACAGACATCGTTGAAGAAATTAAGTAAAACACTAGTCCAACACTTTGGAGATTCGAGGAGTTTCAGTAACTATATGTTTTTTTTTTGAAGGAAGAAGCAACGATGGATACATCTCTTACACTGCCTAGACCATCCAAATTTATAGAAATATATCAAGAATACATCATCATCACTACATTTGAGAAGGCTGAAATGGACATTGCAAACTTACAGAAGTAACTTGATATCAGAACAAAAAGCTTCCCACCAATACAGATGTAAGAGTTACAGTCAGATTGTCATCAAGGTCAGTACTGACAGGGAGTGATTCGACAAAGGCAGAAGCAACAGAAACCACAAGAAAAGCCAATGCCATATACCAGCTGTCTCGAACATATCCAAATGACGAAAAATAGTACATGAACCTAGTGTATTCAACATGATCAGCTACAAATCCACTAGAATATGTAAAGCAACTATTGTATGAACAGGAAGTTGGTAAAGATAATGAGTTAAGATTTACCCTAGGGATGATAGAAATCCAAACAGTGCCATTGCAACACTACCAGCTATGGACTTATTTCTGTTATAAGGAATTTTTTTTAAGCCAAACCTCCTTCCAACAATATCTGCCATTCCTGAAACAGAACAAAATCTTAGCCATAGATATATTAAAATTTTCCTCCTTAGAAATTAAATGGAGAGCATCAACTACACAATAAAGTAGAGCACTATAGAAGTCTCAATTAAAAGTACCGTCTCCTGCACACAGGTTGCAGATTGTTGCAATGGCAATAGGGGAAGCCCTCCAATAGATCCCACAAGCAACAGTAATTGTTATGGCGTAGTAGAGAGGTCCTTTAAGAAGTTCCCTGATGCAAGGAAGACAAAGACCAATTAAGAAGTAAAAAATAACCTATCATGTCTCACACCCAGAAAAAGAAAGAGTTAAGTTCATTTGTTCATTCTCCTCTCAGACAACTTTGAGTCACCCGTGCTTACATTCAATCAATAAGATCCCACCACCTAGATGAAATCTTGAATTCAGCAAATCTAAGTTTAACAACATAAGAAAGAAAACAAGATCACATACAAGGTAACCAATTTGGTCTCCGTTCCTCCAACTTGATTGGTTAAAAGGGATCCCTCTAGGTGGGATCTCTCTAGGTGGGATCTGAAGTGAGGGGAGGGCAACACTAAGCCTGAGGAATAAAGACATCTTACTGCTATCCTGAACAAATTCTAATGCAAAGCAGTAACCTGCGATCTCCATATCTGCTCATTGATTTGACTGTGGCATCATCTTTCCATATTCCGTATCCCACAAGAAGCATTCGTATTATGTTAACACCTGGAGTAAGGGCAGCCAACCATGCTCCACGATACCCAGAACTGCAGATATTAGAATTCCCTGTTTTGTCAAAAGAAGAAATTCAAATAATACAAATTCCCAAGTCAAGTAGATAAGAAAATAACCTGAATAGTGGCCAGCAAAGCATAAAAACTAGGCCGATACTTATATGTACAAGCTTCCTGTTGAGCTTCTGAAAAGCGATAGTAGATGAAGGACAAGCAACAGATGGGGGAAAGAAGATAGCAAAATTCAAACAGCAATAGTTTGGCAGTTGATATTCCGCAGATAGTGACGGCGGCAACAGTAACCAACAGATGAAGTGAAGGAAGCTTCCATATTTGGAAAGGCTCATTACCATATCCAAACTAGGTAGTTGAACTAGTAAGTAGCAACAAAAAACGTGTGAGTGAGAGAGATACTTGACCTGGTCGAAAACCCCAAGCTTAGCGGTCTCTTCCCAGAGACGAAGAAGCGAGAGAGCTATAGTGGCAGTCACAAAAGTAGCGTAAAGATCGGAGACTAGAGGATGTTGGTGCAGCATGGCGATCGACGCCAAAATCCAATCCAGTGTAGCAAATAGCAAGATTTCACTGCGACTCAGAGAAAGAGACAAATATATGATTTGGGTTAACTCTTATTGGGATAGGTTCGGCGGGTTGAAGATGAAATGACCGAAACGGAAAGTGGCAATAAAGAGAAGCTAAGAGGTAACTCACCTGTCGCCATTTTTTCTTGGCGGAAGAAGGCTTATAAGTTCCCGCGAGTTTGGGTGCGCCGTGCCATCCATGTGTCTCCGCGCGCGGATTCCTGGTAAGTCTTTTCTTCATCCAGATTAAAAAAAGACGGCAGATTTTTTATTTAGTTAAAATTTTAAGATATTTGTCAGCGGCTAAATTTGATACTTATTCAAACTAAGCACTTCTAAAATTTTGATTTCAGAAAAATGAACCTTGGCTTGATAATTATAATTGCTATCATTTTTAGTGGCTCAAATCTGCTATTTAAATATTTATCTAATCTTTATAATTGTAGTTAATATTTTAAAGATTAATAAATAAATTTTATTTGATTAATTTAATCGTAATAATATTACGACTAAAATGATAACTTTTTAGAATTATAAATTATTTATTATTTCTAAAAATAATGTTAATGAAAGAGAATCAATACTAAAACCAACTGGCATGAACAACGTTAAAATAATGTTAATGAAAGAGAAAAACCAACTGGCATTAACAACGTTTGCAAGTGTCACATCCCTAATAATAATGATTTACTAAAATATATAATTTGCGATCCCCTAATGATTACGTAGTAAAAGTAAAAAACTTGACGTTAATGATACGATATCCATACTAATTTGCATTTGTTAACCTAATTTATGTTTTAGGTAAGTTAAAGACAAAATATCTACTTTGTTCGAGTGCAAGGACACATATTATACAAGATTTTTTCTAAAAATGATACGGACATTTCTTATATTCAACTAATTGAATTATTAAAAGAATATATAATATTAAAAAGGGTAAAACATTCAAGTTCTCTTAATTGTTTAATTTATTACTACACCCAAATTACTAAAATTATAGAAAAGATCTTTTTGATTTTAAAAATTTTAGAAAATCTCAATTATTTAAACTTTTATTTAAGAACGATCAAATAAATGTAATATGAATAATCAATATGAAATAATCAAATGTTCCTACAATGATGACTCAACTCAAATATTTAACTTAGACAATAAACTTCCAAATCCTAATAATAAGATGTTACAAAATTCTGCTTACTTATTTTATTAACAGTCTTTTTTTTCAAATATACTTACAACTCTAATTTTCTAGATTCGAAAGCACCTTAATAACATCTATCTTTAGCATGAATTCCTCATCAATTATACTTTAAATCCTAACTTAAATCATCCATATAATAACCCATAAACTATTGTTTTCGTATATGTAAAAACAGAACAAAAAAGTACCCATTCATTCTTCATTTTCTAGCACATCTTTAATACCAACACCACATTCAATCCATCCCTAATTAGCCCTAATAAAATTTAGCTAACATATACCATAATAGGTTACTTACACCATAATAGGTTACTTACTTGATTAGCTTAAATGTCAAGCTTGCTTAGCCTCACATGCAAGAACAATTCAAGAACATTAGGAGGGTGTGATGTGTTCGGCCACGACTAAGAGAAAAGACAACAGTATATGTCACAATGATCTACCTCGATAGCTATTTTTATGAAGGATTTTGTATGGGTTTTGGGGTAGTGATGTACAAAACTAAGGCAAAAACTCAAAGATGTAGGTTATGTGTGGGTTTCGGCAATGAGATGGAGGAGAGGGAGAGAGCATACAGTAGAAAATAACAAAAGAAAATAACCATGAAATGTTATAAGTCATTTGGTGTAAGATGAGTGTTTCTCCTCCTTTTGTTTTTTTTAAAGGACACTTGTCATATATTTAAGCAAGCTACATGTCTTCCTTTTTTGGCTGCCAAATGTAACTTAACTCCAAAGACATTTGTCATTTAATTCTTCAAACTATTTGTCACTCATTTTATAGGTTTAGTCATCCTAAATTTCCACATGCCAACTTGTCTTGCCACTTGAAATTTTTCCTAGGCTAAATGTACTTATTAATTCATCAATTCTTTTTATTGGTAAACCAAAATACAAGATATTAGAAATGCACAATCGTGTCACAATCATTTTGAAACTTTCATACCCTGAAACATGTTGATTGAGTGTACATAAAATCTTTGCATTTTTTTTTCTAAATCGTAATTCATGTATGTATGCTAATATTATACATGTGAATGAAATCAAAAAATCATATCATAAATGCAGTAAATTAATTTTATAATGATGTAACTCATGTGACTCAGTATTCAAACATTCTAACCCTTAGTAGTTTTGGAGGCCGATTATTATAATTCTCCCCTTCTTAAGAAATTTCGTCCTCAAAATTCTTACCTGATTAATCAAATAGATGGGGTAATGTTTTCTCATGTTCTCCTTAATCTCTCACGTAGCTTCCTCTCTCGAATGATTTCTCCAAATTACTTTAACTAAAGGAATTTCACAGTTTCTTAATTGCTTAGTCTGATATTTAACTATTTTAACTGGTTCCTCTACATAACTCAAATTAGTTGCAATCTCGACCTCCTGTTTCGGTAATACATGTGTTGGATCTGACTGCTATCTCCTGAGCATACTAACATGAAATATATTATGAATCTGAGTCAGTTCTGGTGGTAATGCTAATTTGTAAGCCAATGGACCTACTTTCTCAGTAATCTCATAAGGACCGATATACCTAAGGCTTAACTTTCCCTTTTTACCGACCCTTCGCACTCTTCACCAGGGCAACACTCTCAAAAATACCTTGTCTCCCACTTGATACTCATAATCCCTCTAGTGCTAATCTGCATAACTCTTTTGCCTATCTTGAGCTGCCTTAATCCTACTGCGGATCAATTTTATATTATCAATAGTATCTTGAATCAACCATGGAACTTCAACAATTCTTAGGCCTTCTTCATCCCAGTAAAAAGGTGTTCGACACCTTCTACCATATAACGCCTCATATGGAGCCATACTAATACTACTATGATAATGATTATCGTATGCAAATTCAACAAGAGCTACATACTCATCTTATGCTCCTTGAAACTCCAAAACACACACCCTAAGCATGTCTTTAACAGTCTAAATAGTTCTTACTCTGGTCCGTTTGTTTGAGGATGAAGCGTTGTACTAAAATTTAACTTTTTACCCAATGTTGTCTTTAGGCTACCCAAAATCTAAAAGTAAATCTGGGATCTCGATATAATACAATAGGCATTAGAACTCCATATAACCTCACTATCTCATTTAGATATCTCTGAGCTAACTAATCTAGTATGTTGTTCTCTCTAATATGTATGAAATGAGCTGATCTTCTCGATCTATTAACAATGGCCCATATAGCATCATGGTATTTTAGAGTTCTCGGCAAACCCATAATAAAATCCATTGTAATCCTCTCTCATTTCCACTCTGGAATAAATAATGACTATAGTTTCATAACTGGTGTCTGATGCTCTACCTTAACTTGTTGGCATGTGATTGAGCCCAAGTTTATCATATAAATTGGCTACACTTTCATGGCTGTTCATGTACTTCTTGGCTCTTAATTGATGATTTTTGTGCTTAAATTGGTTCCTAGTATCGAGCTTT
>JANITX010000210.1:31756762-31770179 GCA_027564395.1 Erythroxylum ulei | reverse complement strand
AAAAGTGTGCAGTAAAGTGATTTGTCAAATCCTAAGTGGGAGCTTAGGTAGAGGACGTAGGTCTGAGCACCGAACCTTTATAAAAACAGTGTTTGCCTTTCTTCCCTACACTCTTTATTTAATTTGTTTGATTGTTTCGAGTGTATTAACTCTTTGTTTTTGTGGAACTTTGCGAAAAAGTTTCAACGATCTATTTAACCCTCCTTCTAGATCGCTTTCAAGGTTTACAATGAAATGTAATAGAATGAAATAGGATGAAAAGAGAAGGTTTCGTATTACATCATATTCTATCATAAACAGTGAAAATGAATTACCTCCGATTTGGAGAATTTAGGATGAAATATAAAATGATAAATATGTACAACTTAATATATCCTCAATATTTTTTATAATACCAATTATACGCTTAACTTTAATAACAAGCAATAAGATAATACATCTCATTCTGTCAATGGTAGAATAGTCATTAATTATTATTATGCATACATTACATTTCATTCCATCCATCTTCCAAACAACATTTCACTATATTATATTATGAACCCTTTCATCCCTTCCAAACAACAATTTTCTAATATTATATCCATTTACATTCCATTTTATTATAGATCATTACATTCCATTTAAAACCTTACATCCAACCAAACATAGCCTTAGTCATCTTAACGGTACATGCTCTTGATTATCTTAAATATTCATTGAATTATTATATTTTAGTGACAACAATATTACTAAAAGATACCAGACTTTTCGACGATTTATGGAACTTTAAAAACAATCTTTTAATCTTTGAAATTTTAGAAAATTTTCTTGATATTTTTTATTTTCTAGAAAAAATCACATCTCTAGCATTTATGTTAAAAAATAACAATGAAACACACATGACATAAATGTCATACGTAGATTAATCAAATATATTGACATGATAATTCAACTCAAGTTTTAAACTTAACTCATATTAATTAAACATGACTCAAATTACTAAGTTATTATTCTCCTAACTTTTTGGTCTGAGTCAACTTCAATTTATTCGATTCAAGTTTAAAACATAGATTAACTCATCATATCAATAATATTTAATTGGTCCATATGTGATATCATTTCACATATGTTTCATTTTTATTTTACAAAAATTTAGGAGAAGGTGTTTTTTTTAATTGAAAATTATAAATGGATTTTAAATATTTTGAATATTAAGAAAATTTTCAAAATTGTTTTACCTAATAATAACTTGGTATTACTTCTTGATTAGAATTTTAACCTTTTATTTTATTTTATTAATTTTAATTTTTTGTGCTAACAATCTTCAAAAGATGGATGAAAATAATAATAATAGTCAAACAGTGATATACTTTTGTAAAGTTTACTTTTCATATTTATGCTTACAAAAGTTGGATTTTAAAAGGATATTACATAAATGAGTGCCACCACAAAATTGTTAGGTAGTTTAGTCATATACTGCCCAATATTTATTTTGTCTACTTCACTTACCAACCCTTTTGTTAGAAATTTGGGGTAGGATTTGATCCCACGGATAGTAAAATAGTTACAAATTTTTTTTATTTTGAGTTCCCAAAAGTCAAGGTCAGTGATATTCTATAAAATTATTAACACCTAAATCATAATAAAACATGAATCTTAATTTGTACCTATTTCAAAGCCTGATCTTTTTCTTATTGTTTCCCTCAAATCATCTCTAAAATTGAATCATCTTAATCATCATAGCTGCACAAGTATCCAACCTCTAACAATATCCGTAGAATTTGTTGAGACAATTTTATTATTGCAGAAAGGGTTAGGTAAAGAGTTCCAACTCCTTTGAAGTATAAGCATATTTATAATAGGTTTCAGACATTTTAGTAATTTGATTAAAATAAAATTATAAATTCAATTAAAATTTAATTAGAAGTACAACTAATTCTAATTAACTACCGATTATGCTCGAATAAGACACAATATATTATATTAATCTTTATTTATTAAATATTTGCATATTTGACCTTAAAGTTTCTCAAACTTTATAATCAAAGTCTAACTTGATTTAAACATTTTTCCTCTCTTCAATTCGTTCTTTATATGTGACCCATTAGATTCCTAAATATGTTGGCAATAGATATAAATTATAACTTTAAATCATATTTAGGCTTAGATAAATTAAACTCTTTTAACTTATATTTAATTCTCTAAATAAACAATTTATATTTAGAAATCAAGAATAGTGTCTAGCAATACATCATGACCACCTTTAGGAATGTCAAAGTAGTTTGTGCATGGTTTCTTGTATAATTCAATACTTTCATCATACAATGTTTCGACTATACATGAAATATAAAATTAATGTCAACTCTATTTGAGTTTAATCATATTAGTTCTCTATCATTAGTAATTGATTAAATTAATAACATTTGAAAACTATTTTCAAAGTGTCATTCCACCTTGGCTAATGATTCCTTGAATCAATACTAATTGAGAACAATGAACATTCTCCCTAATTACTTTAGGGTGATAAATCCTATACTGATCACTCAACTATCTCCATATAGTTCATACTATATCCAATAACTATCAAATGAGTTACCCTTGACTAGAATAGGTCATAAGTAGTATCAAGAGTAATTCCTATATAAGATTCTTTAGTGATCTTAAGTCAAAGGATCACTTATACAATTATCACAATAAATTTCTATAGACATAAAAGTAATGATCCAAATGGATTTTTCATATGGGGTCAGTTCAAAGAAATTGTTCTCCAACAAGCACCCACATATTTGTTTAAGTATTTTTATACTTTAGTCTATGAGATCGACTAATTCCTTCATAAAGAATAAATATAATATGTGTTAATCTTTTTAATTTATATTAATGTTCAGTCTTAATAGAATAATGACTAAGAACGATATAGGGATAATACATAAATGCAATATGAATCTCATAATTATAATATCATCATAATGTTATTTGTAATATATAATTACCCTATAGACTTTTATCATATGCATTTATATATGTATAAGATAAATAATGTCTTTAAATATTTATTTCACTAAATTACAACCAATCAATTAGCTATAGGGCATAAACTAACACTGTTTTCTCCTTATTGATATACTTTTGCGACTAAAATTCTATTTTTGTGGGATCTTATGTCAGGTTATGGTAGTGATGTTTCTAAAGAAGTGATGCATTTAAAAATGATTGGTATTTTGATAGGTTAATTTATCATTTTAATTAAATTTTATAAATTATTTTGACTTATCATAACTTGGATATATTTATTTATTTAAAAACCATGTAATTAAAAGTTAAGATTAAATAAGTTAAAATTCTTCTTAGTTTAACCCTTTTTCACTTTACCTTTAAAATTTAAAATTATCAAATATCTCTATATATTTCATGGTTGTTTTCAAGGAACCTCTATCATTAGTCATTATAAAGTATTTCTTATATAAAATGTAAAACGATATGATGTTCAATCCATGTATCTATAGATTAAATTGATGTCATGCATAATTTTTGGTCTAGTTAATGTCAACTATATAAGACTTTAATATTTTTCTTGTAAAAAGTATCGCCCATCCTTATTTTTCTCCATCCTTTGTGAGTCTCATACTAAGTTTAGTTAGAGTGGAAATTAAATTATAGTCCTTCATTTTAAACCTATCAAGAGTTTCCAACACATTTTTCTATGATATAAAAATATTAATAAGTGATTATATTACTTTAATAAAAAATATATTAACCTTAAATTTTCATATGAAATTCTTTCATTATAGACTTCTTAAAGTCAATGAGTATGACTTTATCATTACTGTTATAGATGAGATTGTCAACATATAAATACATAATTAATATCTTCTTATCATCTTTATATTTAGTAGTAAGGTCATTACATCTTATCTAAAGATGTATTTATGATAATTCACTAATTAATAACTTATGCTAAGGATATCTTAATCTCATTTGATTCTGGACAACACTTCTCCTTTTTGCATATGTCCTTAATCGTGGGGACTATGCCACAATCGTGCCCTTCTTCTTTTCCCTCGAATTCATCACACATAGTAACATCATTAACAATCTCAATCTATCCCCGATTGATCACTATAAGCAATTTCATGTGTTACTCTAATTCATCTTAGACTTTGAGCTATGGGAACTATGACTAACGAACATTCAATAAGTCATAGATTGCTTCCTATATCATCTCCACACATATAATACATAGGTGCTCAATATTCTCACTTGTCATGGTGATCCCATTATCAGATATGTACTCACAATAACAATTCCACTAAACTTCTATATATGTCGTTATCATTCATCTCATCTTCCAATTATCCTTTATTACATCTTACATGTATATATTCGCAATCAATTCAAAATTATAGATGCATAATCATTCTAAAATTTTGATCTCAATTCTACTAACATATTCTTACGGTGGATAATAACTCTTGTCACATTAATCAAACAACCATTTCAAGTCCAAGTTCAACCTCTCAAGGTCACAAAAAATTTTATTTTCTTTCAACTTGGCTTGTACACTTTAAATATCTTCATTCATATTTATATCACTACTTTCCTTAATCAGTTCACGACAATGTATTCACATATATTTCACATTCGAGGATATATTACCATAATATAATATTGATGTTATATTTCATAATACATCCACCAATACAAATGCGTTGAATCTTTATCTGTCATATCTAACCATATACGATTTCTCATTTCTAAATATCCACAAACTTTCATTTTCTCACATTCTGACAAATCATCATTCTTCTTACTAATTTCTATTAGCTCAAATTCTTAACAAATGCTCATATGTGTAACTCATGTAAATGTGACTCAAACTAGGGACTAGTTAGTGCTGCTTGTTATGAAATATCTAAAATGCATATACCTTGACACATTTTTGGAAAAAGTCCCATGCAAGATACTAAATCTAGACTCTGATACCAAAATTTAGCACCCCACTCTCGCAGGACACGTATCCGACATCCTGAGTGATCTCCGAGTACATACCCCGCAAGGGTGGCATGCTAAAACAGTCATCAATTAAACTCATTACAAATTTTTCAAAAAAATAACACATGCATATGCAGAAAATCAATAATCAATTTCGGCCCGTTTTATTCATAAAAATTTTCGATCACAAGAGTTACAATCATTATACAACTCATCAGAATTTCACTAGTCACTTGGGCCCATTTCAGATATAAAACATTTTAGTCATAATGTCATTACATTACAAAATCATTCATATACACTTTATACAGTATTTGTGAATACATATTTTGATACAAAATAATGAAATACATATGCAGGCGCAAACTGATCCCAACTTCCATCTCTTACGTGAATGCAGTGGCTAGACTCCCATTTGTCTAACGGGATAACTCCTCTGAGCCTAAAAATAAGGTTGCAATTTTGGTGAGTTTTGTGAACTCAGCGAGGTAACCATCCTCATGGTTCACTCAATTCATACAACACATTAACATAAATAACCACATAATTCACATCATTTCACTTATTATGTAGCATCACATATCACATTCAAAGCAGTCAAACTGAACATTTCAACGATTTATAATACACATATCAGTTATAAGTGCAATGCACATGAGACTCACTTCATTTATTAATTTGTTGTAACCGAGTGTCTTTTACTAGCTCATATCACTTGTGGATACCGAGCTTATATCAAATAATGTCCCATATCCCTTATTGGATACCAGTTATATACACAACTAAGCCAGAGGCTCTTATTATATTCTAAGCTTTAAGTTCTTTATACTGGCGAATCCTATCACAACCGCCTTTATCTTTCATGCACTCATGTAATGAAATGCATCACATTCTCATATTCTCAACCAATCACATGATTTCATATTCACATTCAGAACACATTTATCATCGGACCTTGTTCTGACATTCAACAAAATTGTTGAGTACACTTATTTCAATCAGATTTACATACAATGAGCACTTTCAATATCACATCCATGCATCAAATGCCTCGAACTTTCAAGTCCAGAATCAACACAATCATATTTATAAAATAATTCAATACAAAATTTAAAACAAACACGTAATCAAGTGAAACCATCTAGGTTACTCACAGGTTGCTCCAAAAAGTTATTGCCTCAAAGTCCCGACAATGTCTAGATGTTGACCCTCTAAATACTCCTCTATATCATATAACATACATTTACACATATTACAAATTGGCGCACTTATGTAAGTACTCATTTATGCACATATGTATGCATATGGATTATGAACAATGCATGCTCAATGACAATCCCGGGTATATGTCCATTATTCTCATCACCTGATCACTCATATATCAAAACTCACATACGTATGATTTGAACTTAGGTTTATACCTCAATAAAATAAATTTATTCTAAGTTCATCATTCAATTAATCATTTCAGCTTTTTCTCAAAACAGACTTTTGGGTCAAATTTGCATGATCATTAAGATAAGGAAAATGGGGCAATTAGGCAACACTTTCTTCTATACCATTGTTCTCCTATGTATTAAGTTTCTAATGACACCAAGATCATACAATTTGATTCAGTATACTAAAAGTTATACTCAAAATATTGCGGACTGTTCTTAAACTATAATAGTGCTCTATACTCAAATTCAAGCCTGATTTTGGAACTCTTTGAGATAGAATTAAAATTCAATTTCTTCAAGAAATTTGTATCCATATGTCTCTAGTTTAATATAAATAAAAAAATCATCTCATTTGGATATCTACTTATCACAATATATCCTAAATACTGAAGCATGTTCAGTGAAAATACTCCATTTATCATATTCCAGCACACTTCATTATTTTAATCCTAAATTCATCAATCAATCATTTCCTAATGAATTTAGATGGCCATAAATTTTTGTGGAGAGAAATAAAAATGTGTGAGGAGTTTTTTGGTTCAAATTTCCCGTCATTTAAAGGTGGGGAGAATAAGGTATAACTAAAAGAATGAAGGATGTTCAAAACTACCATTTTTCAGTAAGCCTTTATTGTCATGATTGTGAATAAGCACAATCGTGCAATCCCAGTCAATAGAGCAGTGTCATGATCGTGCACTCATTTTCCCCCTTGTGCACGATCGTTTATACATATTCATCATTTTTTGTATTTCTTCATTGCTACACTTTTTCGTCTTTTCTACACTCTTTTCCTCTCCATCAACACTCTCAATTTATCTAAAACTTATCATTTTAATCCTCTCTATATCACGACCTCACCTAATCCTTTTTCTTTAACTTTATATTCATTTTGGTTCATCTCTAAACACCCAAAGAAATTCATGTTTATCAACAGTAAAAATAGAGCATACATAAATCAACTTTTCATGAAGTTTTTACACTCTTTCTATACACGTTTTCAATGATTTTTCTATCTTAAAAATCACTTCAACATCTTATGAAAGTTTAATTATCTCACATGCAGAAACAAGACATTTATATGCACTATTCATTACTCACGATGCGCATGAAAAATGATCATTAGTCTCACTATTTTGTAATCACCATATTTATTTCATATTCAAACAACTCATGGGAATTTAACACGTTACTTACTTGCTAAAACTACAAGTTCTTCCAAATCATATGAACCCTAGCTTTCCATGATACACAATCATCAACAGTCAATGGTTGAAGGGTCTTATGAAGAAGACAATGAAACAGTAGTAACAATGAAAAGTGAAAGCAAGCTTCAACTTGGATGGGTGAGGAAATTCGTGGAAGTGAAGAAGCTTGTAAAAGGTGGAGAAAGTCACAAAGAAGAAGGAGAAGTAAGCAAGATTCAGACAATTAAATTGGCTTTCAATTCTAACCGTAGGAATAAAGACTAGGCTTGGCAAGTGACACTTGTCACTTGCCACATGTCCAATTCCTATGAGCTTAAATTAGGTTCTCTTATTACACTAGTCCAATCAATTCCAATATCTATTCCAATTGTCTCTCAATTTTCAATGACACTTGTCAATAAATGCCAAATTCATTTAAAAAAATTTCTACTATCATTTAACTCTTATTTCTACTACCATTAATCAGTTTTCTACCATTTGGCAATTTTCCTAGTCCAAAAATGCCTTTAATTTTTAGAAAATTCTATATTTCACGTAAAATTCTACTTCACTACATATACACACCAATTCAATTTTTAAGACACATAATCCACAATTCACATTGTAATCACATTAAAACAATCATTTATACTCAGAAAATGTCAAATAAGTGCATGAACAATTTATTGTAATGTGTGCAATATTCCAGTTTATGTGTGTATATGCTAACATTATGCATAAGCATATCATGCACTTTTCCAATCTCTCATTGATAGCTCACATGTACCATATTTTAGGGTTCTAACCCTTAGTATGAAAACGGGATGTTACAGTTGTCTTGATTCTTTTTCCTATTTCTTGGCTTCTCTCGTCCTCAATACCTCTCACCTCCATTTCAAGGGTACTCAGTAATTCTACTTTTCCCTCCAACTATATCCTTTTATTTTTAACTTCTAGTCATTGACAACTTCTTTTTTTGTTCATCACTATGTTAGCAGTAGGTAAGTTTGTCAGCCTTGAGCAATGTTCATCAACTATCGTCCCCTCTTTACCCCTGAAGCAAATCAAGCTTCTCCCTAAAGAATGCTCTAAATCTATATGTCCTCCTTCCTCTCTAGTCAGCCTTCTTAATTCTAATCTCCATCCTTCACTATTATTCCTAAAATCCCTCCAAAAACTAACATTACACCTCCTCTTAAGAGATCTTGGACCTAGGTGCTTGGCAATGCCAACCCCGATATCAAGCTTTCTTATCTACCCCTTAAGAACTCTAACACTCCTATAGTTGCACCCTTTATAAAAGCTCTTAAAGAAGGTGTTGAGCTATGGAATGCCATTTTGATTGTTTTTTTTCTAGACAAGAGAGTCTTCTTTCCTATTATGAAATCATGGGCCTAAGAAAATTGGAAATCTATGAGGTTTAAAGAGATTCTTGTCAACAATCAGGGTATATTTTTGTTTATATTCCAAAATATGGTTGATGCTACAAAGGTTCCTTAATCTAGACCATGGCACATTTCCAATAAACCTCTTCTTCTTCAGAATTGGAGACTAGGGATGTATTATCAAGAACTCAAGCATTTGAACATACCTTTATGGCTATGCATCCATGGAATTCCCCTTGAGTATTGGACAATCATTGGCTTGATTCATTTAGCCAACTTTGTTGGTAAACCAATGTGCATGGATCAGGCCACAACTCAAACTAGCATATTCAATTTTTCTTGAGTTTGTGTGGTACTTAAGTCTATAATTCACTTACATGAAGAAATTCCCCTACTTAGATTCGATGATAGTATGGAACTTATGGAAGATGCTGTCAAAGTGACATATACTTGAAAGCCCCCATCTATACCTAAAACTAAAATTTATAAAGATAATGAAAGGATCTTCAAATATACTTTTTCTCAAGATCTTGATGGCATTAACAATATCCAAATCCCATATTCAAACACAGATCAAGATAAAGCTGCTAGTCTTTTGCTTCCTGATTCATTGCCAATTTCATGTCCAAATTTAGAAGATATTGTAACAAAAGTAACTGACTGTCCTCCCTCTAGAATTCCAAAATAACCTATAGTCTTGAAAATGGCAATGACACTCCCTTCTCAACTCCCTGCAAAGCAACCTCACTTATAGAATGTGGTAATGTTGATGTTGATTTTATTCTTGCTAATAAAAGAAGATCTAGTAGAAAGAAAAGGCCTTCTCTGGGCCATGTCCCATGATTGTTTCAGTTGGGAATATTAGGGGTCTTAAGTCCCCTGAAAAGAAATTTTTGTTATGAGATTTCATTTTGGACAACAAGCCTTATATACTTGGCATTTTAAAGTCTCAAATTAAACAAGAAAAATGTGACATTCTCCAGTTCTCACCTGAGGGCTAGAAGTTGTTACTCAATTATGAAGAGTATGATAATGAAATAATTCTCTTAGTCTATAATCCTACAAAAATTGCATTACTCAATCTCAAGGTTTCATCTCAAATGATCCATCTTAAAGTTCATATATTAGATCCAAAAACCATCATTTATGTCTCCTACTTCTATTCTTTCAACTACTCCTTTATGAGAACCTCCTTTCGAGTAATCTTAGAGATCTTACACCTCATATTCAAACTCCTTTGCTCATTTTTAGTGATTTTAATGCCACTACTTCTTTTGTTGAATCTGAAGGTACCTTTGCTTATAAACAATACAGTGAAGAGTTTAAAAGATGTCTAAAGGATATCCAAGTTTCTGACTTACCTTATGGTGGTAACTTCTTCAATTGTAACAACAAACAATTACGACATTCTTCTATCAAAAGAAAGCTTGACAAATGCTTGTCCAACCTAGAGTGGTGTCATACTTTCCCATATTTCCAAGCTTTATTCCCTAACACCACACTCTCTAGTCACTCTCCCATTCTAGCACATATAAACCACCTTAAGTTATTTCGCTTTCCATTCAAATTTAATAGTTTTCTCATTGATGTTGTAGGTTTTCCTAATATGGTGAAGAAAAGTTCTAACATATTATGTTATGGTTCAAAATAATTCATCCTTATGAGGAAACTTTACTCCATTAAAGAAGCAATCAAATTGTTCCACAAGTAGAACATTGGTAACACATATCACTTAGTATCTACTGCTAAAGCTACTCTTGAACAAGCTCAATAAGTCGTTTATTGCAATCCTTATGCTATTTTTCTTACTGAAAAGGAGAGACATTCCTTTGAAGCTTTCTCATAAGCTTTAAAGTTCCATATTCAAGCAGCAAAGTTCCTGGGTGAATTGGTTGAAGCATGGTGATAAGAACTCAACTTTTTTCCAAAAGGTAATTTCTTCTAGGAAAGCTTCGGATAAGATTGTATCCATAAAAAATTTGAAATTTAATATGGACTTAAAGTCTTTAATCATCAAAGCAGCTGAAAACTATTTCTCCAATCTGCTAGGTTTTTACCCTAATTCCCAATCCTCTCCTAGGCTCATCAGTAAAATTGTTCAAGATCAAATTTCTTCTCATGAATTCAACATTCTTTATGCACCTGTTTCCATTTAGGAAATCAACCATACTTTTAAATCAATCCATCCCTAGAAAGCCCTAGGTCTTTATGGTTTCAAAGCCAATTTTTTCTTCAAAATTTGGCATGTTACCAATGAAATGGTGGTTGATGTTGTGTTGGAGTTTTCCAATAATGGCAAGCTTTTAAAGTAGATCAACAACGTTTTCATCACATATTCCCCAAAGGTATCAATATTTCGGCCTATATCCTATTGCAGCACTGTTTATAAGGTTATCTCCAAGGTACTCTCATTTAGACTTAAAACCATTCTCCCTAATCAAATTAATTACAATCAAGGTGCTTATATTCTTAGTAGATTAATTGGTGATAACATTTCCATTGCTTAAAAAAATTTGAAGCATTATACAAGGAAAAGAGGACATTAAAATTGTGCCATGAAGGTTGACTTTCAAAAAACTTATAACATGTTGGATTGGTCTTTTATCACTAACACTTCACAGGCTTATGGTTTTCCTTCAAAATTTATCAATTGGATTCCTCAATGCATAAGTTTTGTTACATTCAAAGTCTTTGTAAATGGGGAAACATCAAGAACTATCAAAGTGTAAGAGGAGTTAGGCAAGGGGATCATATTTCGCCTTACCTATTCTCACTAGCAATGGAGGTGCTTAATAAGAATTTTCTCATAGTGGTAGAAAAAGATCCCACATTCAATTTCCATGGCGAATGCAAAAAGTTAAAGCTAGTCAATTTGAGTTTTGTTGATAATTTTCCTATTTTCAAAAACATATTGCAATTCAATAGCTTCACTCTCCAATGCTCTTAAGATGTTTAACAAGATGTCAGGTCTCACCATTAACTACAGGAAGAGTACTTTGTTCATTTAAAAAAGTGCCTCTATTCTTACACCAATTTCTAGATTCAAAAGTCAATAACTTCTTATGACTTATTATGGAATTCCTATATCATCAACAAATCCATCTCCAACTGATTACAAATGCATGATTGATAAAATCCTCAATAAGATCAATAATTGGAGTTATAGAGAACTTTCCATAGTAGGTAGAGATTAGTTAATTAACTCTATTAGTTAATTAACTTTATCCTCTCCTTTATGGTTGTTTAATGGAGATCCCATCTTGTAATTCCCAAATACATTTATAAAGATTGACAGGATCTTCAAAAGCTTTCTCTAGTCTGGATGCAATCTAAAATCAAAGGCTGGTGAAATAAAATGGACAAATGCATGCTTACCTCATAGACAAGGAGGAATTGGCCTCATCACATCCAAATTTATGAATTAAACAATGCTCATTAAGAATGAGTGGGGATTTATTCAAGTCAGACAATCTTTGTGGGTTAAATGGGTTAATGCTTACTATATCAAAGACAAATCCTTCTAGTGTTTTAAAATTCCCGGCAATGCTTCTGCCCTGATCAAATACATTGGTAAGATTTGATATAAGATCAAAATAAATTGTAATTATCAGACTGGAAATAGGGAAATTTTCAAGCTATGGTTTGATCTATGGCTCAACCAAAGGATGCTTCATAATAGTCCTTAGTTTCATGTACTCAAAAGCTCTATTTGTTCAGATGTTAATATGGCATAAGGCTTGACTACTCTTCAGGAACTCCCTATCAAAAGTTCTCTCATGAGTTCTTCCCCACCTCTAACTAATTTCACTCTTATTAGGCAAGCAAATAAAGTACTATGGAAGCTAACAATGTTGGTTAGTTCTCCACCTACCCAGCTAGAAACATATATAAACAAGATTATTGCTAGGTGCAATGGTATTATGTAGTATGGTGTAAGAATTTCAGTCCTAAATATGCTAATCTACTTTGGCAAAGCTTTAAAAGTAAGCTTACCACCTTGGATAATATTGGCAACTTCTTACACATTCCTATCTATTGTTTTTTATGCAAGAACCAAACAGAATCTCAAAACCATCTTTTCTTTGCTTGCACCTATTCGAATCAAATTTGGAGTTTCATCATGGGTAAATGTGGTATTCATGACCCCCTGTAATCTGGTCAAACATCATAGAGGGGAGTATTTAACTTAAACTATCCTAAGAAGGAGATGTGTGGTTAATCTTAACTGCCTGAGCTTACCTTGTAGTAGGCATTTGGATTGAGAGGAATAACAAATCTGAAGTGAATCACACGTTAATACAATGCTTAATAATGGGATACAAATGTACAAGAAGGGGGGGGGGGGGTTGAATTGTGTATTCTTTTCGTTAAAACCCTTTTTAAAAAATTCGTTCTTTAAAAAAACTTCGTTCTTTTAACAAACCAATAGAAAAAC
>JANITX010000210.1:31676863-31693293 GCA_027564395.1 Erythroxylum ulei | reverse complement strand
TCGAAGCAAGAACTACCAAATTCTTCACCGATGTCAATTCCCCAATAGATCAAAGGATATTTTCTAAATTAAAAATGGAGTTACATCATAATAGTATTTTTCATATAATATGTATAAATTTTATTATTTAATAAATTAAAAATATCTATAATTATAATATGACACAAATACGATATATAGTAATTATATACTAAAAATATTAATTTGATTTGACTCTTTATATTCAAAAACTTAATATTATGGTATTTTTAAATGTAAACTAATATTATAAAATGAAATAAAGATTAAAAATTTAATTAACTCATTTATTATATTCTTTCAAACTTCACGACATAATTGTACAATAACAAAAGCCAAATTTAAAAACACACAAAGTAAAAGTAGAGAATAAAGTGGAGGACAATACTATTATTAGGCAAATAGCTAACTCCAAAAGCTCTAAGGAACTTTTAGAAATCAGTTGGTTGGGGTTAAATAAGCTAATCAATAAGTCATTCACTAAACATATCAATAATTTTTTAAGATGACCAAAAAGGTAACTTTTAGTCAAAAAAAAAAAAAAACTGTTAATAAGTTGTTTGCTAAATACCTTCTTTGTTAAAAACGTCTCTTTTAGGCCATTTGTCTTAATATTTTGGTTCCTCACTATTTGTCTTGTAGGATAAATGCCATGAACTCAATTTACTTCTTGTAATAGTTACACTATTGTAATAATTCATTCATTAAAAAAAAGAAGGTAAACTGCATTTTATGTTTTTGATGCATCTTTTATCAATCAGAATATGTAGACATAGAGATGTCCTATGATCTCTTTCTTTTGAAATCGATAAGCCACACCAGGACAAACACTTTCTTAGTGATTGGCATCACATGTAGTCCAGTGGTTCCTAGAAGTCCAAGGACCTGCCTCTGCATTGTTTATGGCGGTGTGGCAATTCATTATTATATGCATCTCGTGTCGTCATAATTCCATCCTGCAGAAGGTAACACAAAGGAAGAATCACATTTTGCCAGAGTTGTATCTTTCACTTTGAGATTACATTCTCTTATCGCCCATGTTTGTTCGATCAAATCCATTTTCTCAACTGAAAGAAACAAGGCTCAAAATTGCCGATTATACCCACTAGTCATTAATTCCGATTTTCGGGCAAATTTGTATGAACGGACGGACGGACCCGATCTTTTATTTTTATTTTTCCTTATTGTGCCGTCAATTAGAGAATCTTTCATGAATTTAAGAGATGACGGTAGTAAAATAGTATATCCTTTACGATTCTTACTCTATTTCATTTAATTTTATTTATATATTTACTTAGAGTTTACATTGATAAAATTAAATACAACAGAATTAGAATACCTTAACAAAAACAGAGGATCTAGTTTTCTTTAATACATCTCTCTTTTATCAAAATCACGAATATATTTAATGGTAAAAGTTATAATCATTTTTCTTATTTTTTAAAACTATTTTATTATTTTAGATTATCTAAATAAATCTTATAATTTTAAACTTTGAGGCTAGGAATAATATTCTCTTAGCCTTTATTTGGATCCTTACTTGCACAAAAGAAAGGAAAGAAAATATTGAGGAGAAAAAAGAAAAAATGAATAGAAGAGAAATGAAATTTTCTTTTCTCTGTATGTTTTCTTAATTTATTAAAGGAGGGAATTGAAATTTATATTGGACAAAAGAATTTTTTTTAACTTTTATGTCCTTGATTATGAAACTTTAGCATACACAAATAAGGATATTATAATAATTTACATATATTAGAGTTCTCTTATATTAAATTTCTCTCCCTTTTTTACCAATTTGAGGAGAAATATATTTAGCTCAAATTTTTCTCAATTTCTTTTCCATTTTCTTACTTTTCCTTTACGTTTTTTTTTTTACAAACGGTAAAAATTAAGAGAAACTAAATTCTCTTCCTTTTTTTTTTCTCTTGCTCTCCTCGTTCCAAACTAAGGCTTACAGTTATCCTTTGCAACTTGTAACACTGATTGACATTTCTATTATGAACTGTGCGCCTAAGCATGTAATGTTTTTTTTAATTAAACCACCCATTATTCATCACTAAATAAACAACTGATTAATTCAGATTCGAGCAAAGTAGGATCCTTTCATATGGCAAAGTTCTGACTCGCAAGAGTTAAAGCGACTTTATTCTTAACACTCAGAAATGGAAACTTTGATTAAGAAAGGAGGAGTGGGTGCTGCTCCACCAGAGCCCTCGTGGGTCATGCAATAATTTAATATAAAGGAAGAGCAAACACCATGATCCACGAATTGACCTGATTAGATCTGACTAACGTAACTATTAATTGGCTTTTATTTTTGCAAGTTCGACGACAATTATTGGTAACCCACGTCTAGAAATATGCATGTGTTAACTACAGGTCCTAGAGCGTCTCCTCTGAAGGAACATGAGCGATTTGGACATGTAAACAAATATACGTTGATGAAAGCCTCCTCTTGCTCTACCTATTCTTTTGATAAATTGCTAATCCAGCTCACACTCAAAGTGAGGGACAAGGTGTTTGACAATCTAACGCATGTAGTTTTCTTCTCTTTTAATTGTCCATGAAAGGATTTACCACTTAAAGATGAACTTTGGTCGAGCCAATTAAACACTTGGCATACGCAGAAACAATCTAATCTCGAGGATCTTGGACGTTTTCAGGTCATTTGCTTAAAGGTGCACTTTCTTGCAAAGATCCTAAGGTTGTACTTGGAGAAAGCACTTAAAACTTTGTGCATTAATAGATTTAAAGGTGACAAATCAAACGAAAGTAGCGTGGTCTTTCAAAGTAATTTGGATTGGTTGATGCTTTTGTGCTACTCCAAAATTAACCACTCTTTGGTGGCTTAAATTAATTGCAAAAACATGTGGATTAGTTTGGTATTGACGATGACCAAATAACTTATTGTTTGAGGTTGGTTTCTCAAAGTTTGCTTAACCTGCAATTTTTTTTCTTCCAAACCATCACCAAAACCAAATACCTTCTTGTCTCTAGTACTGTTTTTTGCATTAATCAAAATGTTTTTTTCTTCATTCACTCAAGAAACAACAATCATATCCCAACTCAAAGCTACGAGTCAGGTTTAGGATTTCGGAACATTGGCTTTTGCTTTGATAATGACAATTTGTAGTGGCTACTGAACTCATCTGAAACACCATCGCATTGGAGTCAGTCACCAAATCAAGCTGTGAAATTCCTCTCCACCACACTGCTTTAAGTTCAAGATAAGGCGTTTTCTGTAAGAGGAACATCTCTTACAGGGAAAGGTTACTAGAAAATAACAAGTGTTGAGGAAAACTAGAGTTTTGAGGCAATCTGTTCCGTGAAAGAAAGACACGATATCAGAAGTCAAAAGACTTTCATCGCTCAACTTTCTTCTCTTTCTGGATAAAAAGAAAAAGAAAAACACCCTTTTCTGCCAATTCCTTGCTTCCCTAACCCTCTTCTTCTCTTCTGTAACGGAGATGCTTTGAGGTAAACAGTGTTTGTCATCTGACCTCTCTCTCTTTTTATTTTTAAAATGTTTTTTGCGTTTTAGCTTCTGATGACTGGCAATCTGGAATTTCTTTGTCTATACAGATATACGCACGCGCATCTAAACCATTTCTAGTGAATAATGCGTGCCCTTAAGCTCTTGGATAAATTCAAGAGCACCCAAGTTCACGCCTTGAGCTCCACCGATACTAGTGCTGGGTCCAGAAGCAAACTTTCTAAATCCAAATTGTCTAGCTATGATTCAGTAGCTAGATTTCTGCTTCCTTATGGCCTCCCTTCAACTGAGCTCCTTGAACCCCCCATAGAGCCTCACCTAAAACCCATATATTATGTGGAGTCCTTAGCTGACCTTTATTGCCGGCTTGCTAATTGCCCACAATCGGGGAAATCCTTGTTATTTATTGAGCAATACTCGGTTTTGCGTGGGCTAGGTGATCCTAAGTTGCTCAGAAAGTGCCTCTGTGCTGCGAGGCAATATGCTAGTGATGTGCACTCAAAGGTAGTGCTATCTGCTTGGTTAAGGTTTGAGAAGAGGGAAGATGAGTTAATTGGTGTGTCATCAATGGATTGTTGTGGCTACATTCTTGAATGTCCGAAGGCTGCTTTGGTTTCTGGGTTTGATTCTAATTCAGTTGACAATGGTTGCCAGTGTAGTCCAGATCACTCGGAGGTGGTTAATGCTATGACCTTGACGAGAAATGAGCCCCTAAGTTTAAAGGATGATGGCGAAGTTACATTTTGCATTAATGATGAGGTGGTTCATTGTAAGAGACTCAAAATTGCTGCTCTTTCGAGCCCTTTAAATGCAATGTTATATGGTAGTTTTGCTGAGTCAAGGTGGGATTCCATAGACTTTTCTAAGGATGGAATATCTGTGGAGGGAATGAGAGCAGTGGAAGTTTATAGTAGGACTAGGAGAGTCGATTTCTTCCATCCCGAGATTGTATTGGAATTACTTTCATTTGCAAGTAGGTTTTGTTGTGAGGAGATGAAATCTACTTGCGATGGTCATTTAGCTTCACTAGTCTGCAGTATTGAGGAAGCATTGATACTTATTGATTACGGTTTTGAAGAGAGGGCAAATCTCCTTTTGGCTTCTTGTTTACAAGTTTTACTGAGAGAGCTCCCAATGTCTTTGTATAATCAGAAAATTATGGAAGTCTTCTGTAGCTATGAGGCTGGGGAGAGATTTGCCATGCTGGGGAGCTCTTCATTCTTGCTTTATTATTTCCTAAGCCAGGTTGCTATGGAAGAGAATATATTATCCAACATCACACTGGTGTTGTTGCAGAGAATGCAAGTTTTTGCGACAGAAAAGTGGCAGAAGACACTTGTTTTACATCGGCTTGGCTGTGTCTTGCTTGACAGACAGGATTACAGGCAAGCACAACTTTGTTTTGAAGCAGCTGCTCGGGAAGGACATTCTTATTCATTAGCTGGAGTTGCAAGGACCAAATTCAAACAGGGTGAACAATATTCAGCTTTTAGGTTAATAAATTCTCTTATATTTGAGCATAAACCACTTGGCTGGATGTACCAAGAGAGATCTTTGTATGGTGTTGGAAGAGAGAAGATAACAGACTTGAATACTGCCACTGAATTAGATCCAACACTGTCATTCCCATATAAATATAGAGCTGTTAAAAAGCTTGAAGAGAGGGAGATCAGATCAGCCATCTCGGAGATTGATAGAATTATTGGATTCAAGCTCTCTCCTGATTGCCTCGAATTAAGGGCTTGGTTTTTCATTGCAGTTGAGGATTATCAAAATGCTGTTAGAGATATTCGAGCAATGTTAACTATGGAACCCAAATACAAGATGTTTCATGGTAAGATAAGTGCTACTCAGTTGATTGAGGTTCTCAGCCAACATCTTCAGCAGGAGAATCTGGCTGACTGCTGGATGCGACTATATGAGAGATGGTCATCTGTAGATGACATTGGCTCTGTAGCAGTAATACATCAGATGCTGGAAAATGACCCTGGGAACAGCCTGTTACAGTTTCGACAATCTTTGCTACTTCTGCGGTAATTATCATAATATTGCTTTTATGAATCATCTTATTGAATTTGTTCTAGTCTGCAAAATTGACCAGACTCCCAAATTCTTTTGATGTTATTGTGGTTAGGGTTAGAAATTAGCATGTTCATCCTAAATGATGAAATACTAAAATTTGATTTCAGTTTATAGTTCACTGCTGCAAGGATTCTAAATTGACCCTTCATAGGCTCTGTTAAGGAATCTACAATGGCCATGTAGGATTGTAATTTCTTCTTTCTGAATAGCACCAGGCATTTTCTAGTCAATAACTGGGAGTAGTCTAAATATCAATGTTTTAGGTTGAATTGTCAGAAGGCAGCAATGCGTTGTTTGCGATTGGCTAGAAATAACTCATTTACTGAGCATGAGAGGCTGGTTTATGAAGGATGGATTCTATATGATACCGGCCATCGTGAAGAAGCTCTTGCAAGAGCTGAAAAATCGATTTTAATCCAGCGTTCATTTGAAGCTTTCTTCCTTAAAGCATATACATTGGCTGATACAAATCTGGATTCTCAAACTTCATCTGATGTGATCCAACTCTTGGAGGAAGCTCTTAGATGCCCTTCAGATGGTCTCAGGAAAGGACAAGTAAGGAGTAATTATACCTGGTGCTTTATGTTAAGGTCAAATATGCTTGATGTTTCTGTTTGATCTTATATTTTATATTTTTAGGCATTGAATAACTTAGGGAGTATTTACGTCGATTGTGGTAAGCTGGACAAGGCTGCAGACTGCTACATGAATGCTCTAAAGATCAAGCATACTAGAGCGCATCAAGGATTGGCTCGTGTCTGTCATTTAAAGAATCAAAGAAAAGCTGCATTTGACGAAATGACCAAGCTGATAGAGAAGGCATATAATAATGCTTCAGCATATGAGAAACGGTCTGAATATTGTGATCGTGATATGGCAAAGAATGATCTTAACACGGCAACTCAATTGGATCCGTTAAGAACGTATCCATATCGATATAGAGCAGCTGGTAATTGTCAACAACCCTTACTTCACCACCTCCCCTCTCTCCTGTTATGAATAATATTTTTCAGACTGTTTTACATTCTGCTTCTATACGTATCTGAAAACATATTGACATACAAGGTTAGGGAGATTGCTCTATTTACGTCTTTTATTGGCTGGTGGTGGTGGTATAAAGGACTTTGCATTGTTAAAAGTATCTAACATGGACACTAAGAATGCTTAAGAAATGGGTTTTAACAAGGTTAAGAATACATCTACTGGCCGGTGTTGTGATTTTCAGGCAAGCAGTCATTACTTATGTCTTTTCTCTTTCCATTTGTTTAGCAACGTTCTTCTGGACCATCAGAAATGGAACAAGAAAGTCTTGTTTTATCATTGATCTAAATGGAGCAAGAAGCCATTTTGACAGTGTTGTGCGATCTTCAAGTGTTCTTCAACCATATTTTACTGCATAATTTCTTCTTAAGGATTGCATAACTGCTTAGGAAGTAATCTTAGTTTGAGTTCTAACATGACAGCTTTTTATTGATTTATTTCTTAATTTTTAGTCGCAGTTTGATTTTAATGCTGTGAATTTCCAAACAAGGATGACTGCTGATATGGGTTTAATATGTTTCACTCTTTGTTTAATATGGGTTTTCCTGGGACAACAGTAACCCTGTCCTTTTTTGGATCTAACTAAATCAACACAGGGAACCCAATTAGAGGCTTTTTATTTCTAATTTAATCTTTGTCCTCCAAGTTTACATTAATTCAAATCATGAAAAATGTAATGTTAAGATCTAACATTTCTTTATGGATCTTTTGGGTTGCTGGAAAATGGAGACGTAAATACATGAATTCCTTCAGCCTCTAAGATGTCATCTCTGTCATTAAGGATAATTTCTGAAACCTGTTATGATCCTATTTCTGTTTTTATTTCCTTAAAACTTTTTTTATCTTATAATTTCTTCTCCTGTGGAAACAAAACTTCGGCTAAAACAGAGGATGTCATGTTTTCAGTGCTGATGGATGACCAAAGGGAAAATGAAGCTGTAGAAGAGCTGACAAAGGCGATAGCATTTAAGCCTGAAATGCTTATGCTCCATCTTCGAGCAGCATTTTATGAGTCCATGGGAGACTTCAAATCTTCTCTTCAAGATTGCGAAGCGGCTCTGTGCCTGGATCCAAACCATGCAGACACACTTGATCTTTATAGTAGAACAAAGATCCGAGCTACTCATCAGCAGAAAATTTGAGACATACCTTCCTAATTGTGATGAAGTCTGAGCACTAAACTGCTGGTTTCAATGGAAACAACAGTGTGGAATCTGTATGAACTTTTCGTGTATCTCAAACACATTTAGCATTTACCTTGAACGAGCACGATTTTGTTTTTGTTTGTTCAGGGTAGGGAGAAGAGGAAGTGCAAGAATGCAGTCAAGGACTATGTATGATGTTTTGCACTATGAAGTTGATGAAGGCAGAAGGAATGCTTTGAATAGCCTACACTATGTGTACAATTTATAGTAAAGCAGGAGAAATTCAGGTGAAAGAGGTTCCCATAAATACTCTTTGAAATGGCATAGATTTCGGATTTACTGTCACATTAGGAACAGATATTTTCTTCCCTTCTTCCTGTTAATCTTGTACATGAACAAAGTTCAATAAAGGAACTCTTCTTGTTTCTACATGGTAGTTTTCTTCTATACTATAAGCAAGCAGAACCTAGAGGTGATTTGGACCAGAAGATGTTGAGACATTCCAGCTCTCTATTAACTGAATGTAGTCTTGAGATTTACGTACCTGACCACAGCAAGCCTCTGCTTCAGTGTTTTTTTTTGGAATCTCCACATGGTTACAATGTATCATGCTTGACAGAGTTTATGCCCGAAACAGAAGCCTACTTGTTTGTTGTTCCTGATTCAAGCGGAAAGAGTTATTGGTAACTAATGCTTCCCACTACTCCCCAAGTATGACAAGGGTGCCAGGTGTTCGAAGGGGAAAGCGGTCATTGACTCAAATTGTCTTCCATACTAGTTTCGACAAAGCATGTTTTATTTGATTTGTACAGCCGATTTAACAATTTTCAAGGAACAGAATGGGGTGAACAGAGGTCTGCTCCCCATTTTATGGCATTGCAATTGCAATTGCAAATGCTTGAACTTACACAGTGAGCCACGTCCTCTGCTTCCTTAACTGCGGTAAATGTGAATTCAATGTCATCCATTTTAAACTGCGGGGTAATGATGCTACGATGGAATTCTTCTGGACTAATCAGCAGCCAAGCCAAACATTTTATAGAACATGGGTAAATTCTCAATCAAATTCTATTTAACGAGCAATCACGTCAGTTAGAGGCTTAAAATGCAGCTCTTTGACAGAGAAGTCGACATGCTCCAACCATGAAAATGGAAGCTATTAGTTTTTGGATGGCACAAGAGAAGTGAATGAATTAAGGGTTTGGTGTTAAAAAATTTTTTCAAACCAATGAATAGATATCACTAATTCCGTATGATATTATCATAATAAACAAAAAAGTCGATTCGACTAAACAACCTTTTAACTTACGTCTACTTTTTAATTTTTATTTTTATAGGAATATAAAATGATACGTCTTCCTTTTTAATATTTAATCTTTTACATCTATTTTATTCTTAAATATATGACTTAAAAGATACGATTATGCCCTAAACAGTGTTTACTATAGATTAGAAACAATGAAGTGTTTGCTATTAAATAGGCCAAAAACTCCACCTTTGAAACAGTTCTTGGATGATAACATTTTCTAGGGCTTTATTGAGAATAGTTTAGCTCTGTTTTCAATTTTAAACTTTTTTATTTCAGTTTCTTCTTATTTTCATAAATCATAAAAACTATAAAATTGTTTTTTATTATAATTAATTAGTTTTAAAAAATTAAAAAAATATTTTTAAAACTACTTTTTCATAATAATATTAATTCTAAAATAAATGTTTGTTTTAAAAGAAGAATTTACAAATTAAAAGACAAATACAAGCAACAAAACCCTTGTTTGAAGTCCTTAGCCCCTGTTGGGTTACACAGGCTCTCCTATGATATCTTTCTCAATAAACCATCCATCGAAAAGACAACAAGAGTTTTGAAGCTGCATCTAATAATAATTGTGTATATATCAACTTTACTAGTTCAAATGTCAATTAATCAAGAGGAAGCTACTCTTTCTTAACTGGCAGCACTGAGACGAGAATCAGAAACAAGTCCAGAAATGTATCAAAATTCTTTCAATCAGGAGCATAAATGATGAATGAAGTTGGATTTCTCAAAAATGACTGGAAATCCCATGAGCATAGCCTAGTTTTGGTAAATAAAGAACTGACATGGGAAAAGGCAAACTTTGGTCATGGAAATGGACAAACAACAAAGTTCAACAACTCCAGAAGCCGAAGGGTTGAAAGACCAAACTGCCAAAAAACACTCAACTACTCAAATCAATCATACTCGTCAAAATTCAACATTGCCTATAGTCCCTTTCTGAACTGGTTAGCCCGGCATTATAGTGAAGATTCGAGATCAACAAAATGAAGATTAGTAGACTATATGAGGATACTATCCTCATAACTCACAATCTATACTTATAAAGCAAAGCTCAAAGGAAGCAAGCAGGTTGGCTTGGCCACTATTATTATCATCTTTCAACGTGTCAGCTTAAGAATGTGAAATAAGAAAATCTTAAGTGCAACAACACAAACAATGTCTTGTAATCCATCAATTAAAACATCATTTGCCCATTTCAAGAAAAGGGAAAAAAAAACATGATTAATCATAGTGGGAATTTTAAAAAACAAAAGTGAAAATCATGAGAGAGGGGCACAAGAACAGGTAGGACACCTGACCAGACCGTTCTCGTTGCAGACCGTGCAGGTCTTGAACCCGATTTTTTCTATATACAACTTATGACTACCGCTACACTCCTCGCAGAGAGCAAACCGGTAACCGCCGCACACGTCGCAAACCCCAGGCTCCGCCGGCGGCAGCCCGTCGACGAACTTCTTCAGCTCGCCGCACTCGTGTAACTGCCGAATCTCCTCTGCGCCGCCCATGTACCTCCCTCCGATGAACACCCTCGGTAGATTCAACTTTGTTTGACCACCGCCGCCAAAGATCTGGTGCAGCTCACTTAGGAAGGCGGAATCCATAGAGAGATCTCGCTCGTCGATAGAGACGCGGAACCCACGGAGAATGGATCGGACAGCTCTGCAGTCCTCGAATGTTGAGCGTACGACTCGTAGGCTGGTAAAGTAGACGACAATTCGTTTGTCGGCGCCAGGAATTACTATCGAAGGAGTTGGGGCTGGGGTTGGTGTTGTTTTATCATTAGCGGGCTCGGGTAGGCGTCTGACGCCAGTATGCAGGGGGCGAGGGGACGACCAGTAACGGACGATTGAGTTGGTGGCGCGTACACGGTGGAAAATGGAGGACTTTTTGGGGGTTGGGGAGTGATCCTCTGTGCAAAGATGTTGAATATCTTTGAAGCTTGAGAAGGAGAATGGGGAAGAAACGGAGGTGGAGGTGGAGGAGGAGGATGGGGATGGGGATGGAGAGGAGGTGTCGTGAATTTTGACTGTTGATTTAACCCACGGCCGCCACATTGAGTGTGGGTTGGAATCAATTTACAAGAAACAATGGAGGGTGTTGTGTTTCTTCAATTGTTTTTGTGTTTTTTTTTCTTTCTCTTATTCGGGGAGGTCTGGTTGATGCCTGCAAAAGCGGTATATTTTCAGATTCGGAATGAAGATTATGAGATTAGCAAGAGACAACACAAAAGGAGGGTAAGAGTGTTTGGAACGGTTGGTTAAGGTGGTTGAGGAGCGTAATTTATTTATTTATTTTTAAATGATATAAGAAGAGGGATGGATTGGAGATTGAGAGAGGTATTGTGTCTCTAGATAGATGGGATAATTTTAGCTAATTGTAGATGAGAGGTCCCGGTTTGGGGATCAGAACAGATGGTGGCGAGGAGGTGGGACTCCATTTTCTTTTTTTCAATTTATTTTTTTTTCTATATAATATAACCTCTCTCTCCCATTTACTTTCTACTGTTACTTTCTAGCTGTTTCCTTTGGCCTCCATGTCCATGTTCGCCAATGGAGTTACCTGATATTCTTGTCCTCCCATTTTGGGTTGTCAATCATTTCAATGAAACAGATCAATATATGTTTGTTTATTAGTCATACACTAATGTTTGATAATTGTGTTTTATTTATAATAAATCCATCTGATACTCTCAAGGATATGGATATGGATTTAAGTTACTGCACAAAATGGTGAAGACAAGGCGTGTTTGTTGGATCAGTGTAAGAGCAGAACTAGGTTGGGTCCAAAAGGCAAAGGTCAAGTGGATTCTGAAAAGTTTCACATGGCTTGGACAGTCGGTAAAGAAAAGGCAAGAGCAAGAGGATTTGACAATTTGACGTATCATAGAATACAAAGACCTTCTTGTAACATTCCAGTGCCAAAGATTGTCCGTAACACTAATCTTCAAGTCAGTTGCTTTACTTCAAAGCTGACTTTTTACCTTTCGCTCATGGTTCGTAGCCAATACCCAAAACCATCAATTTTCTGGAATCCAATGATTTAGTAGGTTTTGTAGAATTTAAATTTCACAAAACCATATCATTTTCCTGGAGATCAAATCTCCTATTTCAATTATAGTGTTTTTATTATATACTATTAAATTTCATTCATACATTTATGTGGAGCAACTGAAACAAAAAATTTGATGTAATTTCCACGAGACCTAATATTCAGCTATATCCGCATGTTGCGGACAACTAGTACTGGCCAATCAAGATGTACAATTAATCACATTACATTTGATTGAAGTCATAAAGAAATTTATATTTAAATATTATTTAATTTTATAATATTAATTATAATTACTAAAAATAGTGATAAAATATTTAGACTTTTAATTTATTGTAAAATTAGTCTATTATTAACTTGTTAACAAATAAATTTTTATGTGATAACAAATTTACGTGTAGTTAATTTTATTAAAAATAATAAATAAATATGAGAGAGAGAGAGAGTTAACTAAAAAACAAGATTCAAAAGAGGAGGCAAATGAAATGTAAGAACATGGAAAGTGAGATGGTTATGTGACAAAGGCGATAAAATTGGGAACAGATCTTCTGATCTGTTTCAATTATGGTATTCTTATCATGTTTCATTAAATCTCTTCTACATATTGTGTAGAAGAGATTTAATAGAACAAGATTAGAACATCATAATCGGAATAGAAAATTTCATGTGGATAAAATATCATAGAAAGATAAAAGGATAATTAGTAGAGTGGGGTAGGTAAAATAAACGAACTTTAGATGGGAATTGCACACCAGCAGAGGTCTGTATAAAATTAACTTAACTTATTTTATCTGTAGAGCATATTCACTTGATAAAATTAAGAGTTGAAAATTTTGTAAGAAATACTTGTGAAAAAATTCAAATTAGAAGTATCTCATTGCTAAAGTTATATATCTTTTAATGGGTCACTTTATTTTCTTTTTCTAGATCAAATTTACGTAACTTAACCAATAATTTATTAAAATAATTAAAATACAATTAATTGTTGTCTACCAGATGGGATCCCTTGGACAATAATCAATGATGTTATTAACTCACGTTTAAAACCAGTAGCAAAATACGGTTAAGCCATGTTACCGAATTGGTACCAAGTTTAAAATAAAACATTTGATCTAAAGATAATGAAAGTCTATTATTATATCCTGTAAGGCTTTCGATACCGAAAAATATCAAACACATGTGTCATATCTGACACAAGTCCAATATAATCACACATATCTAATACCTCACTAAAATGAATAAGAAAATGAAGTGTGACAAACTCGGATGATACTTGTATGATCTGATATGTGTCATCTTTCCATTTGTAGGTCTCAATTTCTCAAAACTTTATGTCAAACTGCATATGAGAAACTATATCAGAGAAATCTTATTTTCTCTTACTAAATGCTAAACTGTATTAGAGAAAATCTTTATGTTCTCTCAGTGAATCTTAAAATGCATTAGAGAACACCTTTATGGAATTAAACACTTATATCCCCTATGTCATATCAAAATCCATGGATATACTTATCAAATTGTAAGTGTCCTTATGATATAGGCTTAAGGTTAATTTGTATATATGTCCAATGACCTTTAAAATGTTTAAGATCGACATAAATCTTAATACTTTTACATGTATTATGACAACGTATAGTAACAAGTATGATTGAGGATAAACGATGATCATCTTTATTAATAGCAATCATACTGTCATAATACATCAAAATGTATAAACATACAAGGAGCAAACATAATGATCCCTAACTAATAATGTCTAAGGACTTTAATACACTCATACTGTATACATGTCTTTCAAACACAAGTAGGTGAAGTCCTTTAGTTAAAGGATCAGCAAGCATTTCCTCAATCCTTAAATGCTCCACCTTAATGTCACCTTTCAGTATCAACTCCTTTATGGTCAAATACTTGACCTACAAATACTTAAACCTTGTGATATTCTTATTGTTGTTATTAAACAACACAATAGCAAGATTGTCACAATACAACCAAATGGGTCTAGCCACTGAATCATCTATAGACGACTCAGAAATCAAGTTTCTGAGTCAAAACCGCTTGTGAAGCAGCCTCATAACATGCTACAAACTTTGTATACATAGTCGAAGAAGTCACTAATGTCTGCTTGACACTCATCCATGATATTGCACCCTCTGCTAACATGAAAATGTAACCTGAAGTGGACTTTCTATTATCAATACACATAGCAAAATCAGAATTTGTATACCGTACGAGGTCTAGGTTATTGATCCTTACGTATGTCAACAAATAATCCTTGGTTCTCTTTAAGTATCTCAACACTCGTTAATCGCATTCTAGTGGTCCATACCTAGGTTAGCAAAATATTTACCCAACAGTTCAACAACAAATGCAATGTCCAACCTAGTATACACCTGAGTATACATCAGATTACCAATCGCACTAGACTATTGAACATTCTTTATAACCTCTCTCTCTACTTCGCTTTTTGGCTACTATGCCAAAGATAATTTCTCACTATGAGAGATAGATGTTACGATAAGTTTACAAGTAGCCATATTAAGCATTTGTAACACACGCTCAATGTATGCACTCTATGAGAGGTCTAAATAGTGTTGAGATTTGTCCTAATAAATCTAAATACCTAGGACAAAAGATGATTCACCAAGATCCTTCATGTCAAAATGTTTGGCTAAAAGTTATTTAACCTCATGCAACATGTTCAAGTCATTTCATGCAATATATCATCCATATACAACACTAAGAAGATAACTTTGTTCCCCCTGATCTTGTAGTACAAGCATCTTTCAACTTTGTTTTCCACGAAGTTGAAAGAGGCCACAACCTCATCAAACTTTAAGTACCACTATCTGGAAGCATGTTTCAAACCATATATTGGTTTTCTCAATTTGAATACCTTGTCACTCACTCGTCGATCTTAAAATCCTTTAGGTTGATCTATATAGATCTCTTTTTAAATGTCCCCATTCAAGAAAGCGGTCCTGACATCTATATGATGCAGTTCCATATCATAATGAGCTACTATTGTCATAATTACTTTAAATACATCCTTAGAGGATACAAGAGAGAAGGTAACATTAAATTTAACCCCTTCTCTCTGAGTGAACCGTCTGGTAAACAACCGAGCTTTAAACTACTCAACTTTACCATGAATGTCCTTCTTGGTCTTAAAAAACTATTTACAACTGACGAGTTTGCAATATTGAGAAAAATCAACTAACTCTTGTATCTTGTTATGCTTCATGAATTGCATCTCGTCCTCATTACATCCAAGGACGGAGCTACAGTGGGGAGAAGGGGGGGCACTTGCCCCCACTGCATTTTTAAAAAATTAATTTAAAATTATTATTTAAAATTTTAATTTTATAAAAAAATTAAAATTTTGCTCCCCATTAATTTAATTGGTGACAAATAATAATAATAATAATAATAATAATAGTAGTAGATATATTAAGATATCAAATAAAAAATAAAATCTGAGCCCATTTATTTTTATTAAGACTACTATTATTTGGGCCATGACTTTTTTAAATAAAAGCCTATAAATAGAGAGATAAAACCTACATACCTAATTGACTTTTTATTCAACTTTTTTACCCTTTTGACTTCTTCATCATATTACTTTGTGTCCTTTTGGCTTCTTCTTCCCCTAACTCTACACCCAAAGCAAAAAAAAAAAAAAAGTGCTAAAGAATGATTACAAACCAGTTTTTTTGAACATATAACAATTGGAAAGCAAGGTAAGGTTTGTCTTCACCTGAGCTCATATCTAATTTTTAATATACTGTCTTATTCGTTGTTCAAGTATATCGTTGTTGAATTCCTGATATCCGATATCGTTGTTGGGTTTTTCTTCCTGATTTATACCATTTTATTTTGCACGCCTTGGACGCGAATGCATATCCGGTGATTCAATAACCAACAGTTCTTGATTTGAGTTTTTTATTTGATGATTGCTTCCACCAGTCAGTCCTTTAATATGTGTGGAGAAAAGGACGTGATTGATTTGGTCACAATTCACACCAAAGATGCTTTTGAATATTTTATTTGATGATATACGTGTCGAATTGAGAGTTTACTCTCATCTTCTCAAGTCTTGTGCAAATGTATACATAATTGAATAATTGATTATACGGTGATCTAAAAGGTGAAACATGGAAGTGTCAGATGTGATTTGTGAACCATGTTATTTGTCAATAGAAAATAGCAAGGCACTAATGGATGATTGGTTTAAAGTTTCCAAGTAGTATATTTCATAAATTTGCATATGTGTAAAGTATTTTTCAAATAG
>JANITX010000210.1:31574507-31584584 GCA_027564395.1 Erythroxylum ulei | reverse complement strand
CTGTAAAGAGCTATGGCTACTGTTAGAGTCAAGCTGATCATACGTCGTTCTTGGCAATGATGCATCTGAAATAGTGGAGTTGAAGAAGAGATCAGCCAAAGAATTTGAAATTAAAGACATTGGACCCCTCAAATATTTCGTCAAGATGGAGTTTTCTAGATCAAAAGAAGGTATATTTGTGAGTCAGAGAAAATATATACTAGATCTATTGAATGAGACTGGATTACTAGGCTGCAAGGCAGCTGATACGCCTATTGAAACATGTGTGAATCTTAGCCCAACTCAACCTGAATATATCATTAATAAGGAGAGATACCGGTGGCTGGTCGGGAGACTAGTATATTTGTTACACACTAGACTTGAGCTTTTGCTGTGAGCTTAGTGAGTCAATTTATGCATTCACCAGGCCGAGAACATTTGGATATTGTGTATAGGATACTACGGTATCTAAAAGGAACTCCTAGGAAAGGTTTAATGTTTCGTAAGCGGAATAATCTTTTAGTTAAAGTTTATACCGATGCTGATTGGGCAGGAAGTGCTACTGATAGAAGATCATTTTCGGGCTATTGCACATTTGTTGGAAGAAACTTGGTAACCTGGAGGAGTAAAAAACAAAGTGTTGTTGCAAGGAGTAGTGCCGAAATTGAGTTTCGATCAATGGCGCATGGAATTTGTGAAGTTTTGTGCATTAAAAAGGTACTGGAGGAACTGCAAATTCCAATTTCAGTTCCTATGAAGGTGTATTGTGATAACAAGGTTGCAATTTCAATTGCCACAACCCGGTCCTTTATGATAGAACAAAACATGTTGAGGTTGACAAGCACTTCATTAAGGAGAAGATTGAAAAAGGATTAACAAGTGTTCCCTATATGCCGACCTCACAACAGGTAGTTGATATTCTTACAAAAGGGTTACACAAGAGCTAGTTTAGTGTTCTGGTTACCAAGCTGGCTATGGATGGCATCTACAAGCCAACTTGAGGGGGAGTGTTGGGAAATGTTCGGGTGGGTGTTAATGATTGCTAAAAGTTAGCTAAATTAGATCAATTAGAATATTATGTGCAATTGTTAGTTTCCTAAAATAGCTCCTTGTACTCCTATATATACTTATACGTATGTATTGACAGTTAAGGGAATAATAATATACATCTATTCAGCTTATATTTCTGCAGATTCCTTTGAGCATTGTTCGAGATCTGAAATGTACTTACTTTTTAAACTAATAGGTCTGAAGGAACGAGAGTTGGGTTTTCTTCTCAATTGGCACTTTTGGTTACTGCATTGGATATGTCCTTCAATGCACAATTTATGGACGATTTTGTTTCAGGTATTGGATATAGCATTGTATTATTTTGTGAATATAGCTTATGCACAAATTATAGTTTGGTAATTCTTTTTATGCTCATTTCCATTTATCATATTTTTGTTCACAACAGTTGACAATCCAACTTCTGATAACTTGAAGTCCTCAATGGTTGTGCCTCCACCAACTGTTCTTGATCGTGTGTTCAAAGATCTCTTTCATGACGGTTAGTTTTCCTTCTTACTTTTAATATTTTTTGTATTCTTGTTGACAGAACTGAATAAGAAAACCAAAACAGAAATTTTATAAACTTGTTCTTTAATTGATACATCTTAAATAGCAAAAACACAACTAGTATAGAATCATTATCCTAGCTACTTATCTCTACTAATCTGCAGCACCCTAACTACGTAGTATTGGTTTATGAATCTAGGATAAGATTTTCCTATTTTATTGGAATCATTATCTACTAGATATTAGTTTTCCTAATTTACCAAGACTCCCCCTCAAGTTGGTGCAAAAATTTCTATCATTGCCCAACTTGCTAACTTGAAGTTTGACTGGTTGTCTTAACAATCCTTCAGTAAATATGTCTACATCTTTTTGTGTGGTTGGAATGAATGAAGTACAGATTATTCCTGCTTTAAGTTTTTCCTTAATGAAGTGCTTATCAATTTCAACGTGTTTTGTCTTGCCATGAAAGACTGGGATATGGGCAATACTTATGACTGCCTTATTATCACAGTACAATCTCATAGGAAAGCTCATGAGAATTTGAAGATCTTCCAAAACTCTTTGTAGCCATAGAACTTCACATACACCTTGAGCCATTGATCCAAATTCTACTTCAGCACCGCTCCTAGTAGCTACATTGTGTGTCTTACATCTCCATGTGACTAAGTTGCCCCAAAGGAATGTACAATATTTAGAAGTCAATCTTTTATTAGTAATTGATCCTGTCCAGTCTGCATTAATATAGACCTCCACTCTACTTTCTTTCTTTTTTGAAACAAAGCCCTTTTTGGGAGTGCCCTTTAAATATTGAAGGCTCCTCTACACAGCTTCTTGTTGCTTCTTTTTTGGGGAATGCGTAAACTGACTAACCATACTTACAGAAAAGGCAATATCAGGTCGTGTATGAGACAAGTAGATCAATCTCCCTACCAATTTCTGTTACCTTCTTGTATCTACTAGGATTCCATCTTTAACATCTCCAGGTTTGACATTAAACTCTACTAGAGTGTTTGAAGGCTTGCTTCCACTCGTTCTAGTCTCCTTTAAGATATCTAAAATATACTTCCATTGTGAGACCACATTTTTCTATTTTTATCTTACTACTTCCATTCCAAGAAAATATCTTACATGGCCTAAGTCCTTAATTTCAAACTCCTTGGCCAAATTTAGCTTAAGTTTCCTCATTTCTTCTATATCATCTCCAGTTCAAATTATATCATCCGCATAGAAGATCATAATTGAAATTTTTTCTTTGATGGATCTCTCTTAGTGAACAAAGTGTAATCAAATTGTCCTTGACAATAACCTTGACCCTTAACAAACTTTGTGAATCTTTCAAACCAGGCTTTGGGAGACTGCTTAAGACTATATAAGGATTTTTTTAATTTACATACCTTGGTTCCAAAGTTTTCAGAGAATCTAGGGGGAGACTCCATATATACTTCATCTAGATTTCCATTCAAGAAAGCTTTCTTTACATCTAATTGATTTAGAGGCCAGTGAAGATTGACATCAATTGAAAGGAGGATTTGAATCGTGTTTAACTTTGCCAGTAGTGAAAAAGTCTCAAAATAAGCTATGCCATATGTCTGGGTAAAGCCTTTAGTAACTACCTGAGCCCTGTACCTCTCTAAGTATCCATCATAATTAAATCTTAAAGTAAACACCCATTTACATCCAACAAACTTCTTTTCCATTTGGTAGATTGACTTCTTCCTAGGTTGCATTCTTTTCCAAGGCTTTCGTCTCTTCAAGAACAACTTCTTTCCACTTAAGAACTTTTAGAGTCTCTTGAAGACTGTTAGGAATAGGAATACTAGATGCTGTGAAATAAAGGTATAATACATGGGTGAAATATTTTTGTATGACACAAAGTTGGAGAGAGAATGTTGTGTACAAGATCTAATACCTTTCCTAAGAGATATAGGGAGATCAATTTGAGAAGAAGAGTTTAGCTTAGAATCACTTCTAGGAATACTTTCAAGAATATGAACTTTTGTGAAGCATAATGATTTTCTTGATCTAACCTTTGGTTAGATTCATGAAGATGATGTAGAATGGTGACCTTTTGTTTTTAGTACTAGGTGTTCCTGTGAATATACAAGACCCTTGTACCGTTTCTCACATATCTTCTTGTTTTCAGTATTATCATTTTGTGATGGCATTGTCATAGGTGGTTTATTAACTGATCCAACTTTATCAATATTTACTTCATTTGCTTCCAATAATTTTTTGTTGTCTTTTTGTGAATGATCATGAGAGGTATCACTCTAAATAAACTCAAACCTGAGGTCTAAACCATCTAAGAACTCATCTTCACTAATATTTTGTTCCTCCTGATGATGGTAGTTATCATAATATGAAGTACCTTCAAAGAAAGTAACATCCATAATCATAAACACCCTTTTTGAAATTGGATCAAAACATTTGTACCCCTTTTGATTAGTGGGATAACGTACAAATGCATTTATGTGCTCTAGGATCTAGTTTTGAAAGTTTGGAATCATGATTATGACCAAAGGTCAAGCTACCAAAATTTTTTAGGGGAATGTTTGTAATGAGTCTAGTAGTTGGAAAATACTAGTAAAAACATGAATTGGTGTTTTGTAATTAAATATTTTAGTAGGTAATCTGTTTATAAAGTAGGTGGCTATTAGAGCTGCTTCCTCCCAAAGATATTTAGGAACCTTAGTTTGAAGGCTCAAAGCTTTAACTATTTCAAGAAGGTGTTTGTTTTTTCTTTCAACCACCCTATTTTGTTGTGGTGTATATGAGCTTTGATAAACTATTCCTTTCTTAGTAAAAAAATTTCCTAACATATTGTTAAAGAATTCTTTTCCATTATCACTTCGAAATATTTTAATCTTACTTTGAGATTGTGTTTGAATCATGTTATAAAAGTTTTTGAAGACACTTTCAACATTAGATTTTTCTTTTACGAGTAAGACCCAAGTGACTCTAGTATGATCATCAATAAATGTAATAAATCAATGTTTCCCAGAGAATGTAGCAACTCTAGAACCCCCAAACATCACTATGGATCATGGTAAATGGTTATGAATTTTTTAAAGGTTGTGGTGGAAAAATCGCACGATGATGTTTTGCTAATTCACAAGGCTCACATTGAAACATTGAGGGATTTTTATTTATGAATAACTTCAGAAATAAATGCTTTAAATAGTGAAAAATTGAATGGCCTAGTTGACAAAGCCATAACACAGCTTAATTATTACTAGAAACTGAAATAGAATTGAAACAAGTTTGTTGGTCTTGCCTTCCAAATGTTTGTCCTTTGTGAAAAACATAGAGGCCACTATTCTAATTTAGCATCCCCAATCATCTTCTCGAAGGTTAAACCTTGAAATTCACAATGAGAAGACTAGAAAATTAGTCAACAATTATGATCAAGAGTAAGCTTACTCACGGATAAGGGGTTGTATAATAGGTTAGGAACAGGGACATCTTTGATTTTTAGGGAATGAGAGATAGACACTATTCCTTTTTCAGTAGCCAAAGCAAAAGAACCATCATTAGTTTTGACCTTTTGATTTTGTGCACATGGAGTATATGACAAAAAAAAGTGCGGAATACTAGTCATGTGATTTGTGGCACTAGAATCTAATATTCATGGGCCATTAGTGTTGGTATAGGCCAAAGACATAGGGAAAGTATTATCTGAATGAGCTAGAGAACATGATGGAATAGGATTATTTTGAGATTTAAACATTTGGTGTAGATGTTCTATTTGTTCGTTAGGGAAAGGAAGAGATTCTGAAGATGATTGCTGCCCTAAATCAGAATTGCTCACTTGGAATGCTCTGACTTCTCCCCTTGTCTTGGTGTTCATTGCTTGGTTTCTTTTTCCAGTTAGCTGGTTTTGGGTTCAGCTTCCTGCAGGTTTCCCTGGTATACCACGGTTTTTTACAATGGTCACACCAAGGCTTCTGTTTTCCGCTGCGTTTATCTCCTTCACAATCAGCTCCTTGAGTCACAAGAATTGAACCTTCATCCTCTATTTTGGTTTCACCAATATTCTTCAATATCACTTGTCTTCTTGCTTCTTCTCTCTGTACTTTTGAGAGGACTTCTCTTATGGTCGGTAGAGGATTTCTGCCTAAAATACAACGTCTAACTTCATCCAGTCTCTATTCAATTTGGCCAAGACGACAAATATGTGTCTTCTTTCAACTTTCTTCTTGGACCGAGCATTGTCACTTGGATTACCCAACTTTCTTGATCAAACAAATTTAATTCCTACCATGTAGACATCATTTTATTATAATATGCTATTACATTCCTCTCACCTTGCTGCATTGTCCACATTCTGGTGTTTAATTCAAATAATTGAGTGGCTGTCTAGATCTAAATATGTTTCCCTAACTACTTCCCAAACATCACGAGCTGTTGGCATGATCATGAAGAGCTTCTCAATAATTGGTTCGATAGAATTGATTAATCATTCAGCAACCGTTGAGTTTTCCTAACACCAGGTTGTTTGCAGTTAGATGTTTGGCCTCACCGTTTAAATATTCGAGCTTCCCCATGCCATCGATCACCAAACATACGGACTGGGACCATTCAAGGTAGTTTTTGCCATTCAACTTATGAATGGTAATTTGGAGAGATTTTCTTAACAAAGCAATCGGTGCAAGCACGCTACTTCCTCCTACTGAAGTCACTCGCTACTGTCATCTGAATAAGTCAAACCAAAACCCAGCGTGGCTGCTGCTACAAAGGTTTTCCTAGATACTAAATTTATACTGAAGTCTCGCCTACTCTTTTGCACGACAATCTTACTTAGGTCTGTTTAGACTCAACCTTTCCATATGATCATTGACCAGCAAATCTTGTTCTCGAGCATCGCACGACTCTCGGTAGTGTTTAACTCTCACATTCAAGTAAGAATACTACAAAATGATTAAATAATCATAGGCAATAATAAATACACAGGGGATACGATAAAAACCAACCTTTATTACTTCCCGAGAAGTATACAAAGGAATGCTTTCTCTCAATGTGTTTCCTTCCCCTCCTATATCGCTATTCTCCTAGAAGGAAGGCTCAAATTGAGCTGAACTAACTAGATCGCCTCTATCCTTATTAGATTACATCACACTAACCAATTTGATGAAATCCTCGTCCAAATAGGTTTCTATCTGATAGGATTTATCTACATCATAACTAACAAGATAAGAGATTACATTTAATTAGGAAAGATAAATCTATATCCACAGAGAACTCTACTATCTTTAGATGATCCTCCCACGTGGTCTTTATCTTTTAGAGTTGATGTATATCTACTGTGATCGTATCGGTCATATCATTCAAGATCTCTCCTTGATCTCTATTCATTGATGATGATTCATTCAAACCCAAAGCTTTTCATAACACACTGGTCTGGTCCAATGCTTACCGATGTCAAGTTCGTCATATTCCATCTATTTGAGCACACATTAAGTCCTTAGAGCTCTCACATTTCTCCCTTATGCATGTGGCTTAGCTAACCTTTAACCCAAGGTCCATCTTAAGCTATCATTTGGTCCCACTTTCGAATTATGTATCTCGTCGAAGATTTTTGCCAATGTGCAGGAATGCATGCCAACTTTGACAATGCCCATTTTCCTTACCTATTTGGAAGTTTTTGCTTTGTTCCGTCGTCCCGAGTATTAAACATTGGTCAAGGCTTACCAATGTCTGCATGATTATGCTATTAGGACTTACAGGTCTAATAGCTGCCTTGAAATTCATGATCTAATCCTACTGCCTTGCTATCATGTTGACAAAATTGAATAGGAAAACCATAACTAAAGTTCTATATATTTATTCTTTGACTTAGAATAAATGTCCTAACTACTTAACTCTATTAATCTGCAACACACTAACTACTTAGGTACTGATTTATCTTATCCTAAATCTAGGACAAGATTTTCCTATTTTATTGGAATCATTATCTACTAGATATTAGTTTTCTTAATTTACTAACAATTCTTTTCAAGGTTTTGCGATGTACCTTTTCTCCTTCATGATTCATAATTTCAATATGTTAGCTTACATCATTCCTTCACTTCTTTCTTTGACACTTCATTTTCTTTTTCTTCTTGATCGATTAGAATTCTATTGTTTGCTACGAGGACATTGGGGTCACTGTAAATTTTTGTGGTTTTGTCTCTTCACAAGACCGTTAATTGAGTTAAAACTTAGTGGTTATAGTTTGTTGCATAGAGTCCTTTCGAAATAATATGAAAAGTGCATTTCTGTAAATATACATGATTGTAGGACTTATTAGTTTAGAGAACTCCTAAGCGTGATATCTTTTTTATTCATTTTTTCAAATGTTATATTTGTCAACTTAGGACCTCAAGTCTTGGATTTTACTAAAAGCGACCATAAGAGGTCTCGAGCTATCAAAGGAGCACCACTTGATTCTCTTTTTGCACGGTTTTGCTTACACTCCTTATGGGTTGGTAACTGCAACATACGTGGTATGTAAGAAAAACAAAGGCTTATTCACTTTAATTTAAATGCTTATTAGTTGCATTTGTAGAGGTGCATACCACATGATTTCGTTGAGCGTTATACAATTCTAGTTTGACTAGAATTACATTTCCACTTGTGTATTTTTAGCTATTGCTGTGCTCTGGATAGAGTTTATTCGGGAGGTGCGTTGGTGTTGGGAAGAGTCACAACCATTGCCCAAAATGTTGCCCAGTGGTTCAATTGATCTATCTACTTGTTTGATCAACCAAAAACTACAAATGGTAATATTTTGTTTCATATTGGTGTTATCTCATTCATGTTAGTAGAAAGATTTTATATAATAAAATATTGTGTGAATCAGAGCTTATTTGCTCTATATTTCTTTCATTATAGACTGCAGTATATATATACATGCATAGGGTTACAGTATAGGATAGAAATCTGTACAGATATGGAAATATAATCCTACAGATATGGAAATATTATCCTAGGATCCTACATATCTACAAGATACTGCTATCTAATTTAAATAAGCTGATTATAATCAGATCATAATATTATGAGATATGCATATCTTTGACCATAGTTAATGCTTTTCTCAGATGGTTTCTACCAAGATGATACTTTCACCTGCAATTTCTATATCTACCGGTTTAGATTTTATTCTTTTCACGTTTCGCGAACCCATATGAAAACTTTGAGTGTCAAAACCTCTTAGTTTTCAACATGTACCTTTGAGTTGAGTGTTAGGCTACTAATATGTGCTACCTTTGTTTAACGATGGGGCCGATAGTTCTGTTTTTTGTCTCACCTTGTGTTAATTTAAAAAATTTCAAAGTTGAGGTGGTTTCAATAAAGAACTTGGTTCATCTTTTGTTGGAAGTTCACAAGCTAGAGACTCTTTTTCTTCTAACTTTGGTAGAGCACAAGCACGACATCTATATGAGTAGGAAGAATAATTGACTGCTGGAGCTACGCCAAATTTAAGGACAGCTCTACGAGTTTTCGCCTTTCTTTTTGTTTCCAAAATCAGGATGTTAGTTTCATTTACCGCATGAATTAGTCTAAGCTATACCAATACACAACATCAATTTTACTCATTTGAGAAGCTATACATACTGGATTTATCTTATAAATGTTCTTATTACGAAATGATTCCTGGAGTAATGCTGTCTGTTCATAAAAGTACTTTATCTTGATAGTACATAAATCATGTTATGTTTCAGGCACCCTACTATGATCCAAGAACCAAGCTCCGTTATGCGAGTGCCGATATCTTCAAGCTTGTAAGATCACTGCCAAATGAGTATGTGCAGAGATATCTAGCTTTAAGAAATGCGGCTGTAGTTCTGAAATAGCTCAAAGAACTATCATTTTCTTTTGTTGGGAATTGAAATCTCCAATTTCTCTTGGTTTAACCAAAAGCAGGAAAAGGTAATTTGTGGCAATCTTTTTTTAATACAAGTGGACTCTGAATTCTTTTGCTATAACATTGATATCCATCCAGGATTCTGCAGTTGTATCTTATGATCTAATATCTGTGTTTATACCATACTTATTCGCATAGGATTCATTTTAAGACCACTAAACTGATTTAGAGGATTAATCCTTTTACCGATAAGAGGATTTAACAGATAATCATCATAGATTAAATAAACGTTACAGTATCGAGATATTACAGAATCAGTGTCTTCTGTTAAAAAAATCTAAACAAGAGATGCAGAGACTAGCATAACAATTGCATGCAGTTGTTGCTTTGGTCATAGAATGCAGAGCCAAATCTACCAACTTGTTTTCTTGATCAATAACTGCGGTTAACATAAGCTGGCTGTCTCTACATATCTTCTTGATCATTTCGATCCCGAACTATTTGTTGATCAAAAGTTCTTGTCAGCTTGAGGATAAGAAATTTCTTGTGGAGCTTGGTCTCAACCATTACTAGAGACAGTTTTTACAACTTTCTAGGCAGACTCGTTGATACGGAAATTTCAAGAAAACAAGGTTCTTGAAACCCCCTAATCCTATTGAATCAAAACCTTAATCTTTCTATTCTAAGAACATGCT